>CAKNXH010058173.1:0-13261 GCA_932178445.1 Andricus quercusramuli | reverse complement strand
TATTTCAAAGATTTTATAAAATTTTCATAAACATTTGAAAAGAAAACGAAAATCACGTACAAGTGCGTACATATCGTACAGTCAAATTAGCTGAAAGGAGGCCATTTTGTAGTTGAAAGTAGCAGAATTTCCTTTTTGGTACAACAAGTACACTTGCTATAAGTTTTTCTCACGAGGAAACGAAGAAGCGCAATGAAATTAAAAATTTAAATATATGGTTGGAACATTACAACTAGAAATATTTTTTGCAAGCTCTCAGGGTCGTTTGGCCTGAATACGATTTCTACGATTTACACTCGATTTCCAGGGCCCTTAATATTCGATATATTTGGATAATATAAGAAAAACTCTCCTAAAAACCATAAAAATTGCCTTCTCTACGGCGGCACTATTGGTAACGGCTGACTCGAATTTCGAAGTCAGCGTGAGAGTGGCGGAAGCGTCTCGGCGAGCTCGAGCAAGGATGAGGGGAAGCGGCCTTATTTGTAGCGGTCTTATTGATAGGTTCAACTGTATATGTGACGTGCACCGAAGAAAGGGGGCTTACTCTAAAAGAATCGAAATCAACGTTTTCACACCTTTCGATAGTTTTTGAGTTGCTCTTTTTAATGAAACCATCGAAAAAAATTTCGAGTGTTATTATTGCTCATAATTGAGTTATTGGGTACCCGAGAAATCAGGCTTCCGCTCAAGAGCTCGGGATCCCGTGAAACGCCTCCCACCACTCACCACTACATCTCCGCGTCTCATCTGTACCCGTCCATGAGCCGCGTCTACGACCTATCTCTTTCCTAGTAAGAATGTAGTGGTAAGTGGAGAGGGAAGATTTCCTGAGTCTTCCCTCTCTCCTGAAAGTCGCGTCTATCCGGCCGACTTCGACCGCTCGCCCTGAAAAATCTCACTTTTCAGAGTAAGCCCCCTTTCTTCGGCGCACGTCACATTAAGGACCATTTCGACCGATATCCTCAGCGTGCGATGTTCTGCGTTAGGGAAGTGCGTTGCGTGCATTATATGTGTGTGTGTGTTAGGCTCTACAGAAATATGTTTGTTTGTTTGTTTGTACAATAATTTGAGAATGAGTTGTTGTCCTCCGTTCGTCCTTCCATCTGATACCTAAAGTTGATACAAAATCAAACAATATTTTATGACCTTAAAGTCAACTACATATTTCTCTGTGCGAAAGAAATATTTTTTTGATTTTATCAAACATTTATTTATATAAATCGCTTTTTTCTTTCCAAGGACTTCCATTTTCTTTTAATCAATAATACCGGTCTTACACTCGAATACTGTTTTACAGAATCTGCTAAATATTTCTTTGAAGTAGTAGCAGATCGTTACTTCGAACCAAGACCATTCCTATTCTGATCAACCGTCATTTCTTTGGTGCCAGGAAATATTTACTAAAGCTTACAGTACGCTTCTTTGAAATAAGAAATCAAATATTACAATTAAAAAAACGTTTATTTCATCCGATCGAAAATACTTCCAATTAAGACAAAATTTCTTAGAATTGCAGTTGGCTTAAGTATTTATTTGCCTTAATAAATTCTTATTTTTCATACAATTAAACGATTTCTTTGAATTAGAGAAATACATGATTGGACGTATTCAGTACGACCATTTCTTTGAATCAAAGAAATTTTTTTTTATTCAATAACTTATTTTTTTAAGTGTAGTAGTCACAGAAAAAACTGAGGGATCAGTAATGCTGCGGCTTAAGTGAAACTTGGGATCATTTAGAACTTAGGCTCTAAAGGAACTCTTATTTAGGGCTCCTTTTTAGTTTATTCATATCCGATAGATGGCCATCGGCGGTTGCCGACTTTTTCAACTGCGCATGTGCCGAGAAGCGCGGGCCTATTTGAAATCAATAAATACTATGAACAGTCATACAGATAAATGTTAACAAAATTTTCTTATTCTCATTTAAAACAAATTAAATTGAATTATAGAAATACCTAGCTTCTTGAAAAAATTTTATATTAACCTAATATTGCAAGTGTATATTATATAATTTTGAATAGTCCCGCGCTTTTTAGGCATGCGCAGTGGGAAACTTCGGATTTGCAACATAACCTTAAAAATGGTCACATTTCATGTGCGATATCTTCCTTTCAAGAATGCCTAATATCTATGATTTTAGTTTCTTCATTAAATTTTTTCCAGTGCAATATTATTTAATTCCAATTATAAAGCATAATGTGCATCATTAACTTGTGCAATCTTTGAAGTGAGTCTAAGCAGAAGTGAGAAAAAGGCTCTATTAGAACCATTTGAATCCACACTTGGGTTCATTTGGAAACCATTTAACATTTTGGGTTCCTTTTCAGCAAGAGAGGTTCCTTTTTGTTGCAGCTCCTTTGGAACCAAAAATTGGTTCTAATAGAAACCCCAGTTTTTTCTGTGTGTTTTCCCAGATCCCTTTCGGACTCTTGTCTGGTTTAATAGAAGCATTTCTTATTGATTTTATAATATTATAGGAGATCAATTAAAAATTACCTGTTCCAGCCAATCATGGGAAATATAGTCCAAAGTAATCCAAACAGCCAGATGACCAGAATTTCCAATAATGCCTTATTGATTGTTAGCGGCGTACCTGACATACCCTTTTGCCCAAATTAGGTTAATATTATTCTGATTGCTATATAAGAAAATTAGGCTGTTCAGTTTATAATTTTCCTATGCCAGTGACATTACCTTAACGATCACATTATATCGATCAAGAGCAATCGCAGTCATCGTCCAAATTGAGGCACACCCACATAACGATCCAGTCATTGCGTATATGTCACACATCAAAGTACCTATATGCATATACAAATAATGTGAGCAGTGAATTAATTAAATGTGCATAATGTGTATGTAGACGTCAGCCCTTGCGACAACTGATGGCGAGAATTGAAATATTGTACCTAACATTAGCATTGGAGTTATGGTGAAATAAGTGAACATTGTTATTTTCTTGTAATCAGTCATTTTATGTAAGTTCTTCAGTTTATAGCAGACAAGCCTGTGACTTGCTGTCACATTTAGCAGGATTTGGCAGGTTAGTTTCGGTTCTTTTCTGTAAACAGACAAGAAATGAAAGTTAAACTGGAAAAACATCAAACCTTCACCTCGGTGGTGCATGCATTTGTGAATTTGTGCAGGTAAAAGCCCAGTACAGTAACTTTTCCGTCTTTTTCACTTACTCTTACAATTATATTCTACAATTTCGTCATTGGTAATCGCTTAAAAATCATAAATGAGGTTATATGTTAACAATACACACATTTCCAATTGTAATTTTTATTATAACTATTTAAAAAAAACTTACTACGTTACAAATAACAAAAATTAATAATAACTCTTGCTTCCTGAATCATCATGATCTTTATTTACGTAAAATTTGAACTAAATCTATTTTTTATTGTTTTTCTGATTTTTGACCATACATATTTTAGGTACAACATTTTTGACTTCACCGCCTCGTGCGCTGACAGACATTTCTAACTTTTGTTCCAAAGTTTTGTACATATCCAATTGTAGACGTGATTTGAAATATTATAAGTCTTATCCAAAAATATTATAGGAAATGAAGTATTGGAATTGAAATTGGGAAAAGTATAGTTAAAAAAAATCATACATGCGTTCCAAACTACGACCCAATACATATTTAGGTGTAAAAATCTTCTATAAACGTTGAATCACACTGAAATCTTACATAAATCGAAGAATAAATAAATCTTGTTGTAATACGTAAATTAATGAATAAGTAAAAGATTTCAATGATTTCAAAAGATTGCAAAATAATTCACACAAATGTCAAAGATATCAAAACTTTCACATAGATTTCCAAGATTTCAAAAGATGTCAAAATATTTCACAACATTAGAAGATTTCACAAAGCTCTCATCGCACACGGTGTCTCCAGTTATGCTCTGTCTACAATGAGATACATTCTCTGACGCACGTGGCAACGCGTACGCTCCAGTCTAGAGAACATGGGCTAGAGTGTAGCGTTGAGTCACACGTCAACGAACCTATTCCATTTTAGACAGGGCCAAATGTTACACTTTTTCGTGACCAAAAGCATTTACCACTAGAAGTACCAGGCTGGGTCAATTGACCCCTTTCGATTTTTAAAGTGGTAAATCTCCGCAGCGGTTGCTTGCAGAGAGATCGCGTTTTGTGACATTTAATTATTTATAAATAGGAGTATTTGACAATTTTTTGGAAATATTGGCTGCGCACTTTAAAAAAAATCGAGTTTTTATAGTCTGTTACCGGCAGGGGTCAATTGACCCCTATCGCGTTTTGGCTGGTATTTCATCACAAAACATTTTAGGTTCCGCAAAAAACTTGGCCCTTTTCGTGGAATATTGTTAAAAATGTGAATTTGTTCACAAATATTGTTTAAATAATTACCAATTGTTGTTAATTTGAAAAAATGACAGCAAGAAGTCATTAGCAAGACATTTTTGGTCGATTCTGAAAAAATTGAGCCTATTCATTGTTACATACGAAAACTGTGTATTTGTTTATAAAAATTGTTTAAATAATGCTGCCAAGCAGCAGATATTTTAAAGTAATCATAATTAGGCATACATTTCTCTCATATTCTATATATGAGTTCATTAATTTGTTTAAAACATTATAAACGATTTTTTTTCTTACTCTAACCTACTGAAAACTATTGCTAGATAGTAATTACACTGACTTGAGTTCTTCTTTAGTCAATTCGTAGATCTTGCATAAAAAGGTACATCTGAAAAAATAGGATAAAAACGTGCGACGTCGGTAGGACTACGATGGGGTAGGCGAGCATTTAAAAAAAAAAGTAGGTTATCCGACGTACAAGAGTAGTCACATTCTATGGATTTTGGGTCGCTGAATCTGAATCCAAGGTCAGAATTCCGCCATCACCCTCAGATTTTTTTCTAACCTCAAAAAACATCGTTTTTTTGGCTATTTTTGCATTCAAAAAGATGTAAACAAACCCGTGTTTTTTTTTTTTAATTTCGATCACAAATTCGGATTCAGCTGTGAAAAATACATAGAAATGGTCTTTTTTGGTCCGCTGGGTACAATACTTTGCGGTGGGGGAGGGCCGGCTCAGAGAACAATACCGTAAAACCTTGCCGAAAAAAATTGGATGTTTCGCCAAACCAGAGTAGTCACATCCTGTGGATTTCGTGTCGCTAAATCCGAATCCGAACTCAGAATTCCAAAATTAGCTGTTGTGCACTTCCTAACCTCAAAAAATTTGTTTTCGTGCTGTTTTTTTGGTGATAGAAAACATGTTATCGAATAATACAAGCTTGTTCAGAAATTGTCTATTTCCGTCCGCTTGACTAAATTTTTTGTGGGGAGGGGGGGGGGGGGGATTGTACAGAGACCTCACTACTTTGACGAAAGAAAAAGTATAGGGTAGACCAGACAAGTCATCTTTCTTATTTTTGAAGCTTTTGCATTTATATCCAGGTATCGAATTACCAAATTACGACGCATTTTCTTCATAACCTCCAAAAACACCAAAAATACAGGTATTTCAAGGTGGGAATCCGTTTAACCAGGGCACTCGAATGTATACCTGGTGATGGTCGATGTTTCTTTGTCTCTCCATAGAAATAGTATAAGCGAAAACAAAAGCCTTTCGAAGTATGACATTATGGCATAACGTAGGAAAATCATACATTTCATTTGGAATACCTACCTCTTTTATCTTCAAAGGATCTGTGTAGTGACCTTTTTTGGGGTTTTTTTTGTTTGACACGAACATCCCGTTTCAGGTTCCAGCAGAAATCAGCCATCATGTTGACATCCCACTTTCCTTGAAGTAGTGAGGTCTCTGTACAATCTCCCCCCCCCCCCCACACACAAATTGTAGTCAAGCGGACGGAAATAGACAATTTCAATGTACTTTCAACCGCTAAATGTTTATTCTCTGTCAGAATTTCTGAACAAGCTTGTATAAAATTCGATAACATGTTTTCTATCACCAAAAAATCAACACGAAAACAAATTTTTTGAGGTTAGGAAGTGCATAACAGCTAATTTTGGAATTCTGAGTTCGGATTCGGATTCAGCGACACGAAATCCACAGGACATGCCTACTCTGGTTTGGCTAAACATCACATTTTTTTCGGCAAGGTTTTACGGTATTGTTCTCTGTGCCGCCCCTCCCCCACCGCAAAGTATTGGGCCCAGCGGACCAAAAAAGACCATTTCTATGTATTTTTCACCGCTGAATCCGAATTTGTGATCGAAATTAAAAAAAAACACGGTTTTTTTTTACGTCTTTTTGAATGCAAAAATAGACAAAAAAACGATGTTTTTTGAGGTGAGAAAAAAATCTGAGGGTGATGGCGGAATTCTGAGCTTGGATTCGGATTCAGCGACCTAAAATCCATAGGATGTGACTACTCTTGTCCGATGGACAACCTACTTTTTTTTTGTGGGGCTGTGCTTTCGACTTTAGAAACTTTTTAAAATCATTATTTGACACCCAACGCAGGTATGGGTCAATTGACCCCTCGTGGTAACCAAAGGTGGCAGAAAATCCCGGTACTTCTAGTGTTAATGCGCTGACTCAGGCCTAACTCTCTTCTCGAGATCTAAGATGTTTACACATCAAAAATTGGGTTAATCATTGCCGCCTATGATTTTACCATTTTCCCATATACTCGCGAAAATAACAACAGTATTTATATTATTGCCAATTCTTAATTTCCCATAATACTTTTTCTTGAGGAAAGGTACTTTTCAGCTTACCTAGAACCCACGTTTCGAAGTAACAACTTATGACCATAGGAGGACATTGTATCATCATCATCAGAAAATCAGAAAAGGCCAAATTAATTACGAGGAGATTACTCGGTGTTCTTAGTGCTGGGGTTAGTACAAATATGTACACAACTACGCCATTACCGATCCATCCTATTAATCCCAATGCGACCATAACCACGCCTAAGCATTTATGCCATAGTGAATTTAAAGGTGGAAACTGGTACCTGTTCACTCATAAGAAATATTTTTCAGTTAGTAAAAATGTTGTCCTAAGAGGGTCCAGTTTTCACTCTCTAACTTTGAACCAGTAGAATTTCACTGATTGAAATAGCTAAAAGTCGTTTACTGGGGATCCATAAAAAATCACTGAATCAATCAGTGAAATAAGCTCTACTGTTTCAATCAGTGTCAGTCTCTCGTGATTCAGGCTACGCTAGTAACTACAATCATAAGATCAAAAATTATTACAAGTTAAAATTTAAAAATTAAATCCCTCAGGCAAGTGGCTTTTATATGTAATTGTAACTCCTTTAAATTAGGAGATAAACTGAGAAACTAATAATTACGCAGGTAGCTGAAAGGAGCTGGAAATGAATGGATATGTTAAATGACACTGCAACTGCGTCGTTTACATAAAGTGGCAAATGTGGGTCCAACCCAACTATAGTATACACTTTAAACAAAGTTTGCACATGACTTGAATTAATATTTTTCCTTAACCGTTAAGTTATACAATAAATAATTTTTATCAGAAAACACAGCACAATTTGCATACGAGAGCTACTGGGCCTACTGTTGTAGCTAAGTTTGTCTTGTGGAAATAAAATTGCAAGTAAAAGATTGTTAGGACCTATTGGTGTGACCTATTGCTATTGGTGTGCAAAATGACTTTTCAACGGGTTTCGGGTTTGCAATGCGGTCTGAAAACCTGAATAAACATTTTTCAACAATTTTCTGTAAGTTTTGACAAGTTATCATGAGCGGGTTAAGTTTGTGCACATTTGGGTTTTCGCGCCGGGTTCCGGACTAGAAACCCGGGCAAACCCACCAAGTTCGGTTTAAGAAATTTTTTTGCCCTGAAAGTTTCTAAGACAGTTACATCACACTAAAATCTGATCTTGACGTTGCTACGAAAAAATGTGTAACTGTAATGTAACACAAACCATTTTTATGGTACTTACCGGGTGCGCCATCTTTCATGTCGGTACGTAAACATGGAATAACTTTGAAACAAAACAACTGATTTCTATATAGGAGGTATTTTTATTCAGTGTGGTGCATTACAATTTATTTGCAATGTATTTGGACTAGTTTTTGATTACAACATCAATTAAGTGGTCGCCTTTATTGGCCACAGCAAAATGTCAATGGTCTGAGGCTTGCTGGCATATACTTTGCTTTTCAAATAACCCCACAAAAAGTAGTCTGGAGGAGTCAAATCTAGAGATCTGGGTGGCCAGTCAATGTCGCCTCTCTTTGACATCAGGGTTCTGGGCAACGCTCTCTCTCTCTCTCTCTATCTCTCTCTCTGACCGCTTCAACCAGTTCATTGGAACGTATTGGCCTTTGATGAACGGCATGTTGACTATCTCCCACTGTCCCATGCTCACAAAATTCGACACCAAACGACAAATACTGTTGTCAGACGTTGCCTATTGACCACGATATTTTCGACGACATGCAAATGAGTTATCACAACTGAATGACTATTTTCAATGTACTGCGTCACTATTTCGGCGCGTTGTTTCGGTGTGAAGCGATTCATGGTTAAAATTGTACTGGATTGACGTTTCAAAAACATGTCTAATCAAGTCAATCGGTTGTTTTGTTTCAAAGTTATTCAATGTTTACATACCGACATGAAAGATGGCGCACCCTGTAGAAGTAAATTTAAGTTACTTTGATGGTAACTTGTTTGGAGAAGCGTATACTTTAAATGTAAAGTACAGGTTAAATTCGAGCAAACACGTCACGCCTGTATATTACGCTGCGCCGTATATACGGCACCTACAGCTGCGCAGTATATTTCTACGCAACCTGTAGTTGCACTCTGCGCAGGATAGCTTGTGTGCCTCTTGTGGATACGCAGTAGGTCGTATCAAAAAATGTAATATTTTGCTTTCGTTCTTAGGTAGGGCTAATCAGTTTCTGGTAGGTGCCAAAATAACTCCCGAAAAAGATGAGTCATAAAAAAAAGTCTTCAGTTCGCGCAAGGTCGATACATGTCAAAATAAGAAATAATAATAGATTTCTCAGCACCAAAGGTTCAAAAATGGTTATTTCTGATCCGGATAGGCGGTAAAAAATGCATATTGTTTCCACACATGGGGTAAAATTTGCCAAGTGTCCCACCTAAAATTTTGTTGTCGCCTATTTTATTCAAACTCCGCAAGATTGTAGTGCTAGTGGACCTCTTCAAATTCTGTGAAGGGGGCGCACCTAGTACAACGTGTTGCACTTTTTGAGATTTTCTCCCAATACGGAACTTTTGATATTTCTTTAATTAGGCTACAAAAAAGCTTGATTTTTTCTCTTGAAAAGCATCCCAAAACGAAAATGGGATGGAAAGTATTGGTTGAGTTATAAAAGGTCATAAGAGCGCGGGTGCCCCGCGCCAACTAGCCACAGCACTACTGGGCATGCTGTAGTGACTTAGTGGTTCTAATAATAATTGATAAAAATTATGTTTCTGCTTACGCGTAACAAAAATTCTCGTGGCCACGAAACTAATCGATTTCATCTCAAATTATAATTTTCACCTAATTCGCATTTGTTTTGTATTTTGTAGTCATAGTAAGCAAATGATTTTCAACTCGATGACGAAAATAGTCGTATGATGCCCGGAAAGAAATCATGCCGTCTCTGCTGAAAAAACTTTAAAACTCGTTCCGATCCTGTAAAGACTGTGCCGGGCAAATAAAAATACTTTTCCTTCGTAACCTTTTCAGAATCGACTCTAATTTTTAAGAAGTATTCGTCACTTCATCCACAGTATGACATTTTCCAGAAGAAAAAGATCGCAAAGAAATCGCGAAGAGAAGAACAAAGTGAACGTTGAATTGAATAAAACATCATTTTTTAAGTAACACTGTGAGAGGCACAGGGGCATACACCAAAGAGCACTCCAAAACGCCCCCCGACGGCCCTATTGTAAAGACGGCCCTGATTTTGGTATTTCAAAAATCCTCTTTTTTTTGACATCTCAGAAACGCGTACGGTCGTTCATGACGAAACAAACCCACTGAACGAGAAAAAGAAAAAGAAAAACGATGGAGTTAACCCTTTTAGTTCTTCCGCTGCCCTGGAGTTACCCCCTTCCTTGACTTTGAACATTCGTGGCGCCTTCATTTTTTCATGTAACGGGATGAAATTCACGAAGGACATAGATCTACACTAGATTCACGTAAAAAAAATCACGCACCCTTTGGTACTACATACAACGTATTGCGAACGTTTTTTCGTCGCCCTGTAAAATTTCTTTAATGGCACTTACCCCCTATAGTTTTTCCGCCCTTCAATTGAAGGTTAGCAGTCGGGGTGAATCGTCGAAAATTTGGGCCCCTGTATCTTGACTGTATTCGCGCGTTCATGTTAAAGTCGCAGATAATCGTAAAACTCACAAAAATTCAGATATTTTTAACTATAAAAAGCTCAAAAATGGTTCTTTCTGATCAGGATAAGTGGTAAGAATACATATTGTATTTACATTCAGGGTATCCAGTGGTTTCCGCAGACGAAATAAGTCCCAGCTTATGATAAAAAAACATGTATGTGGATACAATATGAATTTTGTATGGCTTATGATCTGGATCAGGAATAACCATTTGTGAGCGCAGAAATAACCATACAATGCGCAGTAGAGTTCAAGACCTGAATGATTGAATATTTTGTCCAAAAATTTAATTAGCTTATGTTACTCTCACAATTCTTTTCAACAAACTGAATAATTACACGAACTAATAGAAGTTTGTATGTTAGTTTTGATACTTGAGTCTAACTATAGTTTTTATTATATATATTTTTTTACTTATAAATCTTGTGAATCAATACCCTAAAACTACACGGAAAAAATAAGTTGTCGAAACTTTACTTGACGAGTTACCCATTCTAGGATAGGCCACGTTTTTCTTAGGATCTCATCTAATTCTTATTGAAGAACCGCCGACTTTATCGAAAAAGTGAAAAAAGTCAAACAATTCTTGGAACACAGTCTAAGAACGTCAAATCTCGAATTTTTATTCCGCAGATTTTGACAACGTTTTTGACAAGCATTCAATTTTTCATAAAAAGTCCTCCGGAATCCAAAAGATTTGAAATACAATAACTCTAGCACAGGAACGAATAACTGATTCATAAGTTGTCGAAGAATTCGTTGACTGTCCTCTACATATTTATATATGCACAATGCACAGTCACATTGGACGCTTGTGTTAACACGTAGTGACGCTCAGGTGCAGTGGTGTATGTATAAGTCTGAATGGATTCGCGGTCACCGGCAATGAACAAATGAGCGCGGATTTAAATTTAGCTCTTCACTGGGATTTGTGCAAAATATTCAATGTGTTAAGTTAGCCGTGGGGTCTAGTTGTTAGGGATAAAGATTTGAAATACAATAACTCTCTAGCACAGAAACGAATAACTGATTTATAAGTTGTCGAAGCATTCGTTCACTGTCTTCTACATATCTACAGGGTGTCCACGCCAGGGCTCACCGAAAAGTATTTATCCCGCTATACACGGCCCACAAAGGAATAGTAAGGAGTGGTATCACCCTATGTGTTTGGTGAGCAGAGGTGGGACAAGTGACGTCCAAGAATTCGTTAATGCTTGCTACGAATGAAAACTCGTATGCTGCCCCGTGCACATGCGCAGAGCTATTTTCGCAGTCACGTGTTATACCCACTCCCCTTTATTATATTTTGACATTTCGATGCATATGTAGGCTATGTTCGTTTGTGTTTTTATTTTGTTGGGTGTATATCACGTTCCTGAATTAAAAACGAGAAGGAAAATGTCATGAAAAATACGAAAAGGATCTAGAAAGTGTAAGTACTACAATAACATTATTATAATCATTGATGAATTCCGTAAGTAAGGGATAAAGGTAATTTCAGTGAACAAAATATTGTAGGTTGTTATGTTCGCAACACAAGTTTGAAACTTCAAACTCGTGTTGATATCGTTGGCATGGCAACCGCCAGTGCGCATGTGCACGGGGCAGCATACGAGTTTTCATTCGTGGCAAGCATTAACGAATTCTTGGACGTCACTCGTCCCACTCCCCACGTACAGGGATACTACTCCTTACTATTCCTTCGGTGACACGGCCATAAGAATAGCATTGGCGTGTAAGACGGGTTGCATAATTTTCGGTAAGCCCTGGCTTGGATACGCTGTATATATGCACGGTCACATTGGACGCTTGTGTTAACACGTAGTGACGCTCAGGTGAAGTAGTGTATGTATTCGCTTGGTGCAACGCACATCGCGACACCAACCGGTCGAGGAAGTCATTTACTCGGGAAATAACAGGCCGATGTACACACGTATTGCAGAGAAAAATGATAAATAATTATAAGAAATAGCATTATTCTGGGTTTGTGACAGTCACAAGTGACTGCATTAGTTATTGATATAATTTTGAACTCGTAGACGAGTAAGTATATATATATACATTAAGCAATGTGTCATCGATTTTGGATAAAGTTCCGAAAAGCGCTTACCTCCGATTAAATTGAAACTCCGTATACCTATGTATTTTGACGCGCTGATCACGAATATGATAGTGAAAATACCCAAAAATTTTATTTTCAAGGTCAAACCCCCAAAAAACTATGACAATTTCATGTTTTCCCGTTTATTTCAGTAAATAAGAAAAATTTACAAAAAAGTTTCAAACAAAAGTTGTAGATCTTTTAAAAATACATATTTTATGTTGCATATGTTTTTAGCCTACGACTGATAGTTTTCGAGAAAATAGACGATAAATATGAAAAATCACAGAAATACTGCAACATGTTCAGCGCTGCGACCTAAATTGTATGAAAAATTCCTGGAAGGCTGGGCGGACATTAAATATTAAAAATCACAGAAATACAAAAGATATGTTTCCACGAAACATTAGGGAAGAAATGCGGATGGTGTGCGTCCTACGTTATTTCTGTGACGAGTCACAGGGGTGCCTTCCCGCCCCCACCATGACACGTTGGAAAGGAGCTCGTGTGTAACCTAAGTTATTTCTGTGACCAGTCACAGGGGTGCCTTCCCGCCCCACATGGCACGTTGGAAAGGGGGTGATGTGTGACCCAAATTATTTCTGTGGCCAGTCATAGGAGTGCCTTCCCGCCCCCACCATGACACGTTGGAAAGGAGCTCGTATGTAACCTAAGTTATTTTTGTGACCAGTCACAGGGGTGCCTTCCCACCCCACATGGCACGTTGGAAAGGGGGTCGTGTGTGACCTAAATTATTTCTGTGGCCAGTCATAGGG
>CAKNXH010058172.1:0-35269 GCA_932178445.1 Andricus quercusramuli | reverse complement strand
AGGTCGGGAGAGGTCGGTCAAAACACGTCTTAAGGCTACCAAATACAATTAAACGCGTCGGACCAACATCAGCATACACTCAGCGTAAGCAGTGCCCAAGTGACGAAAATTCTTATAAAATGGAGGTCATAATAAATAAAGAAGGGAGAGGTCGAGAAATTTGGTCGTCAACGGGGTTACATAAAAAGGGGTTAGAAATTATACTTGATTATAAGGGAAAGGGGTATCAACATAGGTCAATAAGCGGTTGGATTTGACGCTCATCGTGAGCCAGACACCGGCACTCCAAAATTTTTAAGTTAAGCAATATACATGATACGCAGGAAATCAAAAGAATAAACTGTTAAATTACAGAGGTGGCTCAGCCAAGGAGATAATAAAAAAAAATTGTGAAAAGGTTTACACAATAGCTTGGCTGAGCCCCTAGGAAGATAAAGAATCCTACCTTGACAAATTATGAAGATGCTCAGCTTCTCTGCCTACTCGACGCTTCGTTACAAAAGTCTCTTTCTGGCTCGTAGCTACAGACACACTGAGCGTGCTAACAGTTCTCGCGCGCTCGGGGACCGAGAGGCGTCAGAGTAGGGGAGAAGAGAGAGAAAAGGCGCGCGAAACCTGGCTATACGGATCCCTACGGTCTAGAGAGAGATCGACGATATCCGCTCCACGCTGGTCTGCCCCGCTGTCGTATCTTCTCTTCACGTGCTTCCCTCCTTCCCGCTGATTGGCTGTTTCCTTAGGCACGAATTCGTTGAAGTAAGAATCCGGACCACGGGATTCGAAGCCTCTAAGGGACGGTTGGACTCTCAGGCTAGGATTGGCGAATAGAACCTCGCGGCCAGCAGATGTAGGATGGTTTTCCGCGCAACCCTCGGGAGATTTTGAGAAACACACAAGCATTAGTGGTCTCTCCGATACGATACTTAGGCGGAGATGCCTGTCCACTGACGGACTTTGTGGTCACCTCGCCCTGGGCTTATCCTTATTATAAATAGAGGGTAACCCTTAAGGTAAATTTTAAAAGGAAAATTACCTGTTCCTGCAGTGAACTTCATGGTAATCTAGTAAAATACGCCCGCACCCGGAACTTGCCTAGGATCTTGGACTCGATAGTGGAAATTTTCAGAAACTGAGAGCAACCTGAAGAAAGTGTAGTGAAGGTCTCTGGACAGTAGAAGCCTCGCTAAGAAGGAGGTAACAGCTGACCCTACTCGATGAAGCAACGAGATGGACCAATCCTTGAGTTTTCCCCACTCAAGACCGCAAAAATCCTCACAATTTTGCCAAAAAAAATAAAATAAAGAGACAAAATTTTTCTTATCTAACTTAGACATATATATAGTCAAAACCATGGAGTGCCGAATCTACTCGAAGCGTCGAATATGTCGCTACCCGGTCAAAATTTGAATTTTAAGTTTAATTCTTGTGAGGTGCAAAACTGCAACATCACAACCCTTTTTTTTGTTGTAAAAAAATGCTCATGACAAACGCGAAATTTGAAGGGATATAAAATGAATACCTAATATACATATACTGTGAATCCGTAATTTTTTCACTTTTCTCCCTAAAATATATTCATCAGCGAAAATGGACACAACCTAAATTTTAGTTATTTTTAAAATACAATTTTCGCTTATTATTTCATATCATATGGCCAACGGCCATACCACCCTGAAAAAACCAGTTCTCGTTAGATCACTGAAGTTAAGCAGTGTTGGGTGCGGTTAGTACTTGGATGGGTGACCGTTCGGGAATACTACTAATTGCGTGCTGTTGGCGTGTCGTGGGTGTGGTAAGCCCACACTTGTAGTTATTTACTACAAGAAACTATCCACCTAGAAACACTGCCCAAATCGGGTAGTGTCACGCCTACCCCGAAAGGAAAATGCCTTAATGGTATACATTTTGAGGTTTCGTTACACAAGATAAAGACTAAATTGAAGTTACCTTTTGTGATTTGACTACGAGAATTTGAAATTTTTAATATTTGTTCCACTTCAGTTTAGTCTTTACCATCTGTAACCAAGCCCGCAATATAGCAATACTTGGGTGTATTTTCAAAATTAATTTTGTTTTAGAAAAAAGCTCTGTACCAACGCGAAATTGTAAGAGAGATCAAATGAAGACTTGATGTACATATACGGAAAATACTTGCTTTTTTTCATTTTTCATCAGCGAAAATGGACAAAACCTTCAAAGTGACAAATTTCAAAGTGTAATTTTATACACGTTGAAGTTGATCGACTGAAAGAAATTAAAATTTTTTAATAATTGGCCCAATTCAGCTTGGTGTTTACATTCTGTACCCAAATATCAAAATAGCCAAATTGATGAATTTCAAAGTGGAAACTATTAGAGTTTTCTTCAAGATTCCAAGGATTTTTCATTCGATTTCAGTAATTTATTTGATTTCAGAGGATTTTAAATATTCTAGAGTAATTTGAAAGTTTTTCGAAAGGCATTTTCGAAAGCTTTAAAAAGTTAAATGGAAAAAAGAAGTATTTTGTCCTCTCTACACATAAACAGATGAAATCATTAAAATAAAATAAATAATAGTATATACAACTTCTTGAATCTTTTGAAAAATGGAAAAAAAATAAAATATTTAAATAAAAGATCAAATTCCCAAAAATTTGACAAAAAATTACACTGTGATATTGATAGCGATTCAAAAGCCTTATATATAAAATTGCACTTTGAAATTCGTCACTCTGGATGTTTCATCAATCTTCGTAAATGAATGAAAAAATCACGTATTTATTAAAATGCCTCTTTTGTCCCGAGCCTTTTAAATTTTCAAAAAAGACCGAGTTATTTCTCCTTTAAAATTTCGCGTATGTCCCGAGCCTTTTTCTACCGAAATACCAATTTTCAAAATATACCGCAATATTCCTATTTTGAGGTTTCGTTACACAAGGTAAAGACTAAGTTGAAGTTGATCGACTGCAAGAAATTAAAAATTTTAAATAATTGGCCCAATTCAGCTTAGTGTTTACATTCTGTACCCAAATCTCAAAATAGTCAAAGCTTTAAATAAGCTTCAATGATTTAGAAAAAAGATAAAATTAATAAAATTTGCATAAATTTTAAACACAAAAAAAACACTATCGACCCTAATGCCAATAAAAAACTCTTCTTTACAATTAATATAATTGGGTCAATTAAAAAAGATATCTTTCGAAAAAACAGCAAAGATATCATCTAATTATCAGGTAGCTTCAAATTTAAAAATGTCAACACTGATTTATTCCATATTATACTTAATTTTGCTTATGTTACATAAAAGTTTCGAGACCTTTCAATATTTGTGATTTCGTTGAATTTAATTTTACATTGTAGAATTTGAGTTTTTATCTGAATAGAGAAAAAAATAATTTGTCTTGAAAATTTCTTTTAAATCATATCATACCTTATACGAAAAATGGTCTAAGCGTTGCCTGATTATGCTAAGAAGTATCCAATCGAATTTTTCATAATTCCTGTAAGATAAATGAATGAATATTAGTAAACTGTATGTGCAATTATGTACAAAATAAAAATAATCAGGCTTTTGGAAGGGTTCACAACTCGATCGATGGAGTGCACACTGACTTGAAGTGATTTCAGTGACTTCACACGAGTGACTACGGCGAATGTGTACACCTGACATCACGAGTTAAAGCCCATGCATACTCGAACGCAAAACTGAATGCGAGCGGGCGTTCGCGTTTGCGCCAGGATAGAAACTGTGTTAAGCAATGGTTTGGTGCACACTGGACAAGCGCGTCGCCGAAACGCTGACAAAAAGTCTAACCTGACGCGTTTCACAGTTTTGACCGTACGCCTTCGCACTGGGGCGAGGTTTGGTTTATACTCGAACGCAAATGCAAACGCGTAGATGCGTTCCACTGTGCTAAACATAGTGGGACCAAAGGGATATTTTTCGTTCAAAAAAGTCTACAGACTTCAATTTTGCCCTGATTTGCGATTTGTTCGTTGTTAATTGAACACGGAAAAAAGTAGATAGTTAGATTCACTTTTATGTATTGTTAACTTCAAGTTTACTTGTTCACATTGTACAAGAAACAATTCAAATAGTTTTTTATACTGAATGAGATTGTAATCTCAAAATATACAAAACCTAAAGTCAGCATTACTACTTCAAATTGTAAAAAGAAAGATTACTAAAAACAAGTAGCTTCAATAACTATTTGGAATAGTACAGTTGAACATGTAAACTGTATGAATAACTAATTCACATAGTAAGCAAAGCATTGTGAGTTTGACTTTTGCAAGTGAGTTCGATCTCCTTTTTCGCATTGCAATAAGCACTGCGCGAGATTGTTAGCCCTGCTATTTGAAATTGTGAGTAACTTCAGTGGCATAACTAGAAACGTGTAGGCCCTTTCCGAAAAATTTTTCAGGCGGTCCGCTTGAAATTAAAAAAGAAGGACGACTCATAACTTGCTTATCAGTAAAACAACAGATTTTCGCTTCTCAATCTATAAGACAGACCACCCACTGACATTTCACAAAAGGAAATAAATTGTCAGAAACTATTTTATAATGGTTTCTCTTTTTTCATAATATTGGTTGAGATAATTGTTATAAATAAACATAGTATATAACTCTACTTTATACTTCGATACAGTTTTTTTGTTTTGTACCAAATTTTCAGAATATAAGAATATTATGAAAAATTACATATAAAAAAATACTTTCTTTTTACATTACTTCTGCTATGGAATTTTTTGCTTATGATATTTTTAATTCCTTATAACAATAAAAATGATTCAGACTGTACTTGATTTAGCCACCCAGGTTCGAATATTATATTATTTGGAAGAATTTTTATTAGGAGAATAATGCATTGTTTTCGACATATCATTTTTTGAATCAATAATTAAATAGTATATTATGCATCTAGGGGGAGAAAAAGTGCCTCTCCCCCTTGGCGTATAAGATATGTTTCATAACAAATGGATGATTTCAGACATTTCTCGGAATACAGTCATGATTTCAGTCCATATTAGATTTTGTATAATGAAGCATGAAATTAATGTTAACCTAATCTATGGTAATTTTAGAGGTGATTTATGGTAACTGATCATACATTATCCAAAATTAATTTTTTAAAATTTCCATAAATTTCCGGAAATTTATGGAAATGTTCCATAAACTTCCGGAAATTTATGGAGAATTTGGGTAATTTATGGTAAGTTTACAGGTTAATATGGTCACTTACCCAAAATTCATTTTTTTTAATATCCATAAATTTCCGGAAATTTATGAAAAATTCCGGTAATTTATTTTAATTTTACAGGTATATATGGTAACCTTCCATAAATAACCGCAAAATTCTATTATCTGCAACCAAAATTTCCTCTCAGTTTTTACCGTGTGTGGGCTGATAATCATAAAATGCGAGCTCATAGATACATAATTTTCATTATTCATCTCTGACGTCACTTTTGAGTCCCTAGGGAGTAAAAAGTAGAGCTTTAGCCCCGCTTCATAGGCGTTGAAAAGGCTGAAATCATGCATGTGTCATAAAAAAATAACTTGTAATACAATTTTAGTTCAAATTAATTTCCATATAATAATTTTTTCAACCTTTTCACATTGATGTTTGTAGAAATCGATACCATTTATTGAAAAAAATTTTTTTCTCATTTTCTTAAGATTTTTAACAAAAATAAAATCTACAATTCTACTGTGATATCGCGATCTTTAATATTCGATTCTCGGAACCGATTTTTTTTTGTATTAAACTGTTTTTATTCTAATTCAGCATCCCCATATCTCATGAGAAAAATTTTATTTTTGCGAAAAATTTAAATGTGAATCACTATTCAATGTTTGTTTCAGCTTAAAATAGTGATTTCAAGTTTGCATTTGATATATTATTAATATGTTTAAACTATTTTTTTATTCATACACATATCAGTTTAAATTAATGTTACGTTTCAAATGAAGTGAGATGATAATAAAGTAAAATTAAAAATTCCAAAGATTTCATTCGAAATCATTTTTTCAAGTCTTGATTTACAAAAATACAAAATATGTAGTTTTTAAAAATTGTGATTTTAATCATTTTATAATAATACATATAAATTACTAATAATATATTTACTGTGTGAGTTGATACTTTTAAGCAAAATATTTTTCCCTAGCTCGTTACAATTGATTAGATATCGCCTGTAAGAGATTAATTAAAAAAATTGTAAGTAGACATTTATTTTCTTAGCTGGCCACGTTTTTCTCAGAGAAACCGCTTGATCGAGACTTTGTCAGAAAAATCTAAGTGGTTCCGTAGCTCACTTGGCTAAGGCGTGCGCGATATTTAGGTTTTAGGACAGGTTTTAGGTAGGCAGGTAGGGTTCGATTCCCCAGCGGGGGCGATTTTTCAAAGCGTTTGAGCGTGCGATCATATGTGTAAGACTCTATGCGTGCGATTGTGTAAGAATAATCGTAAATTACGTGCAGCAATCATATATAACATAATTTTTTTCCTCCTCAAATTGATCGACATTTTACATCATTTTTGTTTTGTATAGAATGCGTTTGTGTATATATACATATACACAAACGCGTTACGATGCGAAATCGGCAAAGTTACTCTTCACAGGAGGAAAGCTTACTACACGAAATACTAACTTCTTCTCGCTGAGTATTGATGGTTACCAAGTGGTGCAGTGCATCCTACTATTTGAAATTGTTCATCCTACTCTTTTAAAGAGTCAGTTTAACATACCTGAACAAAATATAGTAATTTTAACAAAATTCACGACGAAAAGCTGCGGTTCAATTTAAAATAGTTAGAACTAGTGGTTTCGAGAGTTCTTCTAACGATCAACTTTTTTCCGTGAAGAGCGCTAATTTTCAAAAAGCACCTTGGTCATAGATGTTTTGAATTTTCATTTGTTTATTTATTATATGTTTTCTCAAAGTATGAGAAAATCGACATTGTCACATAATTATTATTTACTCTTCATCAACGGTTCGCATATAATGTGAATCACCTTGAATCAACGCAAGAGTACTCCTAGAACATAAATAATTTGATTATTATATGTTTCAATTATTATAAACAAATTAAATTGACAAATAGCCAGATATCGTAATTGTGGTTGGAAAACATTTGTTCTTAGCTAAAAATGCTTTAAATTATTGTGAGAGTGATTTTTAGTCAGAATATCGATGAATTATTAACAATTACGATTGTTATATACAATTTTTTGCACAAATTTGAAATTTGCAGTTTTTTCAATTGCGGTGTTCCTTGTAGCTTCTGAATTCTTGCAGATATTCCTAAAAATAATATATGTTCAATAATATTGGTGAAAATCCAACAATTGTTGCTCCTTTAAACAAATGAAATGAATAAATATAAAACTTTGGCACTTTGGCCTTGAAAATAATTTTTTGACTGCAAATCTCTCTAACCAAAATGTAAAGCAGTTATAGTGCAAAAAAATTATTTTCCAGGCCACAGTGCCGAAGCTTTATGTTTACTTATCTCATTTCTTTACAAGATTAACCATTGTTTCATTTTAAGAAATATAATTGAACCTGTGTTAGTTTCAAGAATATCTGCATCAATTTAGATGATGAAGGAAAATCAGAAATGGAAAAACCAATGATTACAACATTTTCAACAACAATAGTTTATAAATATTTTGATTCTTATTTTTTTCTAGAAATAGTTACTGACGATCACTCACAATAATTTAAAGTATTTCCAGATAAGAAAAATGTTTGTAAACAAAAATTACAATATTTTTTAAATATATGAACATTTCGTGATATTTGGAATGAAATAATAACAATAAATAATAACAATTGGTTATTGTTAATTTTACATATAAATAGTGACTGCAAATGTCTCTAACAAAAATTTAAAGCAGTTTTGGTGCAGAAAATTATTTTCCAGGCCAAAGTGCCAAAGTTTTATATTTGTTTAAAACATCAACAGCCAACGGCGATACCACGCTGAAAACACCAGTTCCCGTAAGATCACTGAAGTTAAGCAGCGTTGGGCGTGGTTAGTACTTGGATGGGTGACCGTTCAAAAATACTGCGTGGTGTTGGCCCGTCGTGGGTGTGGTGGACCCACACTGGTAGTATTTATCCACCTAGAAACACTACCCGAATCGGGTAGTGAGGCAATGAACTTTCGAGTTCGAACTGCTAATCAATTTTTTTTTTTTTTTTTTTTTTAAACATCAACAATTGTTGTATTTTCACAAATATAATTGAACATATATTATTTGTTAGAATATCTGCATCAATGCAAATGATAAAAGGCAAAACACAGTTGAAAAAAACCATAAATTCCAAATTTATGCCTAACATTGTTTGTAACTATTCTGATTGTTAATAATTTATGGATATTCTGACTAACAGTCACTCTCACAATAATTTAATGCATTTTTAGCTCAAAACAAATGTTTTTCAACCGCAAGTATGATATTTGGCTACTTGTTCATTTTATTTGTTTACAATAATTAAAACATACAATAATCAAATTATTTTTATTCTGGAAGTACTCTTGCGTGGTAAGAGGGTGTTATTTGTTGTTGAGGTTATGGCCCATTCCGTTGTAAAAACGGTTATTATTGTATCACAATGAACTTAGCAGATAATTGTCCATAATGATTGTTCACATTCTAGTAATGTAATCCCTGTCGGATATTGCAGCGGCTTACGGTACAAGCCGTAAAAATATGTATAAATTAAAGGTAACTGAAAGTCTTTGAGTAGCAAAGCACATGTACAGTCAAAGACCGAGAAACGAAGCTGTACCTAGTTAATATAAAAGTATATGGTACGCAGGTAGGCAAAGGTGGGTTGACAGACCGTCAGTAGACAATACAAAATGTGGTAGCCACATGTTTTGAAACGGCCGAGAAATCGCTAAAATGATTTTCCAACGAAGAATCTTCAATTGAAGATAGGTATAATAAAATTTGGTTTCAGTTTTTCTGATATCTATATGAATATAATATTTTTTAAATAAACAAAAATAAAATCAGGAACCTTGAGTTTGCTAGGAATTTTGTATTGAGTAATTAAAAAAAAAAAAAGTGAATCGGTTGAGAATTGCGACCTGCAGCTTCATCCTCCCGCGAACATCCATTCCTGATGAAGCCCTGTGCGGTTGCCACACTGCAGTGGACCGCGACGAGTTTTGCTGTTCGCCTCTACTCAGTATAACTCAAAAATGCGTACCAAAGTGCGTCGCGTAGGCGTACGCGTTCGCGTTCGAGTATGCATGGGCCTTTATTGACCCCTCGGGCTTTTTCATGTATGGTAAAACTAATAAAAGGTTTTATTTCGAATATAAGTCATTTATATTGTATTAGATATGAGTTTTTCTCTATTCTACAATGCATGAATGTGACATTTTTCTAAATCTTTGCATTTTTGAAATAAAATTTCTGAATAACAAGAAAGTATGTCTAAATGATTTAAAAAAACATTCACGTTCATTATAACGAAGATTCACAATAATATATTGATTTAAATTTAAAATTTCAAAAGGACTCTTCAATTTTGAAAAACATTTTGATAGGTTATGTGCAAACTTGTGTGAGTTGCGTTTTTTAAATAGATAGTTTATATATCAACTTGCTAATTTATAAAAATAATATATACATACCTTCTAATTTGCAGTGTATCGTGCTCAATGAATTTCGGTTGATAAAAAAGGAGAATTCTTTTTATTTATCTTTCACAGTAAAGCTATTTAGATATTTGTTTGTTGTTGCTGGTAGAGTCTTGACAGAGTTTACTGCTCACTAATGGCTCACAAGGCGGCGCTGTCCAACTGATCTGAATTAGGTAATTCAGGTTAGACACGCCGAGGGAATACGAATTGCATGGGATAAAAATTTACTTTTACTTCCCGGTCTGCCAAATTCTCTTCCTATCCCTTCAAAAATGTTTTTATATTTTGAAAATTCGTCTTTCATTTAGTTACAATCCACAAATCATATATTTTTAAATTATTTTCTATACATTTCTTTAACTTCAAGTTCCGCGTCCAACTGGTCAGCTAGGCAGCGCCGCCTGGTGAGCGGTAAACTCTCATTGAGAGCACGCCACAAACTCACACATCGCACGATAAAAACTTCACGGTCTGCCAAATTCTCTTACTATCCCTTCAAAAATGATTTTCTATTTTGCATATTCGTCTTTCATTCAGTTACAATCCACGATTTTCAAAAATTTCTTTAAAAAACTTGACTTTACTTATTATGACTTTGAATTTCGTGTCCATTTGGTCAGTTAGACAGCGCCGCCTTGTGAGCGGTTAACTCTTTCATTGAAAACACGCCACAAGTTAACATATCGCGCGAAACTGGTTTGAGAACACGCCACACATTAGAACCGGCCTGCACGATCAAATATGGCGAGGAGCATGGGGTAGCGGTAACGCAAAAATCCAAGATGGAAGTTACGAGTTTTCTTATATAGGAGGATTATAAGGGCCCGAGCACAATGGAGACCCGAACTCGATACCTGAACCCGAAGATATCTCTGTCCTTTTTTACCGTCGCTACGGTAAAAAAGGACAGAGTTATCTTCGGGTTCAAGTTTCGGTTTCAGGTCTCCATTGTGCTCGGGCCTTAAACGTAGATGCGGTAAGGGGTTTTAGAGTGGGGGAACCATATATATAGGACATCACATTTTCTGCCATATCGAGGTGCTGCCCTCACCGTACTACCAAGTCTGGCGCTTGTTTTCTCGTTCATAGTAAAATGTGACGGTAAAGCCGTTGAAAGCTTTTTTAAGGTTAGAAAAGTATGACATATATCTCTTTCTCTTCGTAAACACCCCACTTCGGAATATAATAATAAATAGCGCAATGTCTGCACTGTGAGAGTACTACTCTCAAAAAGATAATCATGTTTATATTTGTATTATAATTTCTAATACGTTCATGTTTTTCTATGAGTGATATATGTATATGATTTTTTAAATGATCATTTTTTGTACTTTGAAGTTTAAGTTTTATTACTACACTGAACTTCTTCGAACTTTCAAATTTTGAAATTACTACACTGAACCGAAATTTAAGTGCATTTAGGAATATATGAAGAATTTTTGCAAATTTGAATCTTAAGACAGATTTGTTACATAGTGTTTTAAAAACATTTTAAAAAACGTCTTCTCGAAGATCGAATTTTTAATTTAAAAAAAACTAAGAAGAAAGTTCGAGATAAACCAGTGCTGAAAAACATTTTCTTTAATAAATATTTTTTTTATTGAAATAATCAAATATTTGTACAAAAAAAACAAACTTTTTTAATGTTTCAAGCGTTCAAAATTTATTGTTTGCATTTAAAAGAACAATCATTGAAAAAATATATTTCTAGCTAAAAAATTTTTGATTGAAAATCTACATAGTATATATATTTCTTTAATTATTAATTATTAATTAATTTATATTATTATTATTAATTAATTAATTAATAATTTAATTAATTTATTAATTAATAATTTAAATAATTTATTAATTAATTATTATTAATCGTGGGTGTGGTGAGCCCACACTAGTAGTACTAGTAATAAATAATCCAACTAGAAATACTACCCCAATCGGGTAGTTGATCTTAAAAATATTTTAAAAAAACTTCGAGATAAATCAGTGCTGGTTTGAATCCTGCCATGTTTGTTTGCAAAATTTTATTAGGTTGAAAAAAAAAATTAGGGAGAAATTTTTGTTCCGTTTGAGTCGCACGTGTTTTTGCATTAATTTGTTTATACAATTTTTGTAGAATTATTTTTGTTTCAAATTCATACATTAATTTAAAAAAAAACTTTAAATAATAAACAAAAACTTCTTTGATGAAAATATGTTATCATCGTATTTTTAATAAATAAACAATATTTATTGAGAAACAATTTTTTAATTATTTAAATTCTGGAATTTTATAATTATGGAATATTCTAGTTCGGATATTTTATAATCCGGCAATTTTGTTTCGGGAATTTTATTATCTAGGAATTTTAAAATTCGGTAATATTAAAAGCTGCTTGGGAATTTTATTATTTTTGAAATTTTAGTATTAGGGAGTTTTACAGAGTCGAGAGTTTTATTTTTCGAGATATTTCAGTCATCCCTAGAATTACAGAAAAATTGCTGTAATTATAATTTAGACTCCTGGATCTTGTCAATTTTTTCTTACGGTTCACACTTTTTGTTATAAGCTATAGGTTGTCAAAAATAACAAATTCTGAGAATCAAAATTTCTGGAACGCGAAAAAGTTAAAAGTTTAAATTTGAACGTTGAAATGTGAAAATACTTTCTTACTTTAGTCGCGTCTTTTGAAAGCCGATCCTTTGCTTTCAGTTTTCTTTTCGAAATATACCTTGAATTTAACGCATTTTAAATTCAATGTTTTCAACTACATTTAGATTGAAATATGTACACAAGTGTTTTTTGTTAAAAATATATATTAATCAAAGTATTTGACTTATTTTTCACAATTGTAATTTATAACCTTTAAAATTGAATAATTGCAGGTTAGAACCGAAAAAATTAAAATTACAAAAAAATTAAAGCTGTGCTAAATTGAGCTTGGCTCGCGACTTTTAAAAACTGAACTGTAGTTCTAGTATTAAAAATTGAACAGTAATTGATTTTACAAGACGATTCTGGATATGTTCAAAATTGTATACATACTTTACATATTTCAACGTTAAAATTTTAACTAATTAAATTCGCAGGCCTCAGTAGTTACACAAATGTAAAAATCCAACTGATTCTTCATAAACAATGTTAAATTTAAAAATCACTTAAAACTAATGGATTTATAAATAAACGCCTTTATTCAATTTCAAAGTCTTATTCAAGTATTGTTTCAGTATAAAGTATCCCATTTTAACTCAGTAAATTTGGAATTTTCAAATTAAAAAAAAAAAAACAGAACAATTTTCAATATTGAAACATTCGGAATTGAATTGTCACAATTTCAGAATGGTAAATTTAAACTTTGAAAGTTGCAATTACAATTTTTCTCATTTTTAAGCTTTTAATTTGAAGGTAAAAGTGTTGAATTTTGATTGGTAAATAACAGTTGAACAACGATTAATAATTTAGAAAAAATGCGAATAAGTTGGAGGTTGTTAATTGTTTCGAAAAAAAAAATTAGGAGCTTCTCAAGAATTTTGAAACATTTCCAAAGTTTTTTTTAATATTGTTGGGAATATTTTAAATGATTTTTTATTTCGAAAAAGTAAGTTTAAAAATATTTCAAAACATTTCAAAAGATTTACAAAATTGGAAAAAAATCCGGAAGCTTTTGAGGCAATTTGTTTTGTAGGATTTTACAACAAGTTCAGGAAACATGGGAATCATTTTAAAATATATTTAAAAGTTCCGAAAAAATGTCAAAAATAATTTCAAAAGATTTCAAACAATTTAAAAGAAAATATATACTTTTGATGATTTCGAAATTGAATTTTGACTTTTAATTTTGTAAAATTACATAATTTTAACATAAGATATAAAAATATGGGACGACTAAAAAAATTCCGAAAGGGATGACTGCAAAGTCTCGAGAAATGAAATCTCTGACACTATTAAATTGCCGAATGGGAAAATTTTCGAATAATAAAATTTCGGAAATTATAATATTGTGGAACAGTTTATAACATTACCGAATTGGAAAAGTTCCGACAGCAAATATCCAAAGCAAAACTTCCCGAATTATAGAATCCCCGAATTAAATCATGAAAAAAAAAATTCTCAATAAATATTATTTACTTATTATAAATACAATAATCAAATATTTCCATTAAAGTAATGTTTAAATATTTAAATTTTTCAGAATTATTGCTTGAATTTACAAGAACAATAATTGTTTAAAAATTGTATCGAAAAATAATATAAAAATCACGTGCGCTTCAGAAGAAAAAAAAATTCTTCCTACATTTTCTTCGAACCTAATAACATTTTTTAAATAAAATTTGCAGGATTTAATTGAGCGCCGACTTATATCGGAATTTATTTTATTTATTATTTGTTTTTAAATTAAAAATTTTATTTTTGAGAACTTTTTTCGTATTTTTTTAAAATACTATGAACATTTTCAAACAACATTTTTAATCCATTTTTTTAATCATTATTATTTTAAATTCAAACAAGAATTTTTTTAAACTTAAAACATTTGAAAAGTTTCTTTGATAAAAGTATTTTCAATAAATAAATAATATATAATGAACAACAATTCTTCAATAAGAGAAAGCAAGAGATCAGGGTAGAGCCAAACGGGTAATCCTGTGTAAAGGAAAATAAAGAGTAAAAATTTTTAATGTTCAAATCGGTCTAAATGAATTTGATGGTAAGAGAAAACGGAAGCCCGGGAAGATCGCTCATTGTCTGTAGTCTAAGAGTAGTAATAATATGATTGTCATTATGTAAGGCGTTGGATTAGAAAATAAGTAGCGGTTAAGGTAGACTAAGGATGAAATGTAAATATATGTACAGGGAGCGGAGGCCCTCGAACCCGTAAAAGGGAGAGTTCAAATATACATACATACATACATACATACATGAACAACAATTCTTCAAACTATTTAAATTCAGGAATTTTCTAGTTCGCATTTTTTATAATTCGGCAATTTTCTGCCAGGAATTTTATTATTCGTGAATTTTTTAATTCAGGACTTTCATATTTCGGCACTTTTATTATTTGGGAATTTCGCAATTTGCGAATTTTACAGTGTCGGGAATTTTATTTTTCGGGACTTTTCAATCGCTTCGGAAAATTCTCGACAATTCTAATATTACCGAATTTGAAAATTCCTGACAGAAAATTTCCGAATTATAAAAGAACCGAACTAGAAAAATCCCAATTTGAACAATAAAAAAAGGGTTTGTTAAAAAATATTTTTTTGAATAAAATATAAAATATATTTATATCAAAGAAAAACCTTTTTTAACGTTTAAACTTTAAAGTTTTTAAAAATTATTGTTTGAATTAAAAATAACAATAATTGAAAAAATATATTTCTGCATAAAGAATTTTGTTTGAAAATGTGCATTGTTTTTTTTAAATACAAAAAAACGTTCTGAAAAATCAAATTATTAATTTATTTTTCTACAATTATTGTTATTTTAAATTCAAACAATAATTTGAATAAAATTAAACATTCAACAAAATTTCTGTGATAAAAATATTTGATTATTGTATCTTAAATTTAAAAGATTCATAAAATTGTTTTAAAAAATATCGTAGATTTTGAGGCAATTTTTTTGCAGAATCTTACACAAATTTGACGAAAAAATGGGAATAATTTTAAAACCTATTCGAAAGTTCTGAAAAAAGTTTAAAAAAATATAGTTTGAATAATATATATTATTTGTATTTTAAATTTTATACCATATAACGTACGTAAATATTTCGAGTAAGCTGTATCAATGATAATAGTTAAAATTTTTATTTTAAAATAGATTGTATGGATCATGACATTTTTTATGAATGCGCTATTGAAATTCTGTTCAACTAATTTAATTTTTTTTGCAAATGCGAAACCTAATCTGGCTTGGATGGAACTGTCGTCTTGAGTCTCAACCTCTATTTTCAATTTGAATGGTTCTTGTCCGAGCTAAAGTTATCGATGAGTATGATGAAAGTTACTTACAGCGCTCCAAGTGGCTGTTGGCAAACTATATCGATGGGTGCTAGCGACGGGTGGTGGAGGCTAGAGGGGAACGACAATTTTCGCCGGACGCGCCGTCTATATTTATCGAGGGTAACTAAGCCCGCACCGCATCTACGTTTATAATATCTTTGGTTGTTTTCATCACTCCTTCTTTACGCGGCGCCTGCGCAGTTGAAAAAGTCGCGATCTGTTAGCACCAGTCTGTGAAATGCGTTCCTTGTTGAATGTCGGCTGTAGTGTTAGAAAAAGAGGTCCGTTCGACTTTCGTCACGGTATCGGAGTCCCACTGCCGGGGATGTGCAGTTACGCGTAACTGGAGGGTTTTGAAGTAAAATACCTAAGTGAAGTATTTTACCTAGAAAACAGGTAAAATACCTAGTAAATTACGTGCCAAGATGGCGGACCTGTAGAACTACGAGCGGATCCCTCCAGTCCGTGCCGTGCCCCCACTCTTCCTGTTCGCATTACACTGTCTGCAAGTATCAACGAAAATGGTAAACGCCTTGCCACACAAAGTAACTAACATTGATACCAAGTTGTTTAGAATTTTATATTTTTACTTTCTCATTAGGTAAAGTTGCAATTCTTATCTAATCCTAATGTCTTATTAGGGTGAATTTTATTCCTTGAAGGATTATATACAAGGAGGATTATCTCTCAGTGCTTCGAATGAAGCTTTATCACAAGCCAAGAAAATCGAAAAAAGCCTTCGAAATTCTAAAACATGGCCAAGTAAACTCATCAGAAGAGTCAAACCTGCCTGACCAAGTGTTCCTGAACTCCCTAAACTACCAACCAAAAATAATATGGAGCAACAACGCTTCTATTCGACAAAAAAGAAGCACGTCATCGCAGTCTGTCAAAACATTAAATGAATTTATAATTAACTTGTATTTGATGCACGTTAGTGACTTGTAAACTCAATTTTTATTAACAAATTAGGTACTTATTTATTAACAAATTATTGTTCTTTTGTAAAGTTAATTTCAGCCTTAAAATTACATGCTTTTAGCGTCAAGGTGATAGTTGATAAGGAAAACTTGTCATCCGATATTATTATTTTATTATACAAGTCATATGAACAAATCGATATTGTCGGCATTTAGAATGAAAAATAAATCTTTTTTCTCTTCATTTCACTAAAATTATGTTGCCATGAACGTTTAAGAAGAAAAAAGATTACGGATCTCGATGTTGCTACGTCAAAACTAGTTTTAAGAGTTTGAACAGAATTTTTATATGAGCCGAAAGGTATGTTTAAATAAATAAATATATATATACTCTCGTTGTAATATTTTTTTTCATATATTAATAGAGGTAATTATTTTTGTGACCTATTATTTCTACACATTTGTTTGGTGCGTTTTTATTTGAAAAATAGTTTTAGGAATTGTAGATTTCTTAATTTTATAAACAATATTATTGTAAAATAAATTCTCCAAAATTGAAACGAACCAAAGAGATTTGTAGATAATCTTTCAAGGAATAAGATTCACCCGTATAAGACATTAGGATTAAATAAGAATTGCAACTTTACCTAATGAGAAAGCAAAAATATAAATCTCTAAATAACTTGGTATTAGTATTACCTACTTTGTGCACGGAAAAAATAAGTTGTCGAAACTTTACTTGACTAGTCAACCATTCTAGGATAGGCCACTTTTTTTTATAATCTCGTATAATTTTGATTAAAGAACCGCAGACTTCATCGAGAAAGTGAAAAAAGTCATCGAATTATTGGAGGACAATCTAGTAACATCAGTTTTCGAATTTGTATTAAGCAGATTTTGACAAATTTCTAGACAAGCATTCAATTTTTCATAAAAAGTCCTCCAGATTCCACAAGATTTGGAATACAAAAACTCTAGCACAGAAACGAATAACTGATTGATAAGTTGTCGAAGAATTCGTTGACTGTCTTCTACATATCTATGTATTCACAATGTAGTCACATTTAGTGACGCTCAGGTGAAGTGCTAAATGTATAAGTCTGAATGGAGTCGCGGTCACCGGCAATTAACAAATGAGCGCGGATTTAAATTTGGCTCTTCACTGGGATTTGTGCAAAATATTCAATATGTTAAGTTAGCCGTGGGGTATAATTGCTAGGGATAAGTTGCGTTCGATGCGTCATAGACATAGATTTTAGGTGGTTCGAATCCCGCCGCAAAATTTGTTTCGATTTCTCATAGGTTCGTGTGTATCTGTAAAAATAAATATAACTTGAGCTTGAGTCTATGTGAATAAAAATATAGTAAATATAACCGCGAAATATATATTTTTTCAACTTGGCTACACTGTTGTCTAAAAACTCGTTAGGAGTCATCGAAAGTTTCATTGACTGGCTTCGAAGCATTATTGTATCAGTGTTTCAAGAACTATTCCTCTGGTCTTCACATTTTCATTGAAATTATTTTGTACTTTCGACAACTCTTTCTACTTTTTAAACATGTATCAATCAAGGTTTGTAAGACGATTCTTCCAATTCATGACGTTTAACCCTATCCTAGAGTGGTTGACTCAGTCATTCAAAAATTCAACAGCTAATTTTTTCCGTGTGTGGCAGGGCGTTTAACATTTTCGTTGATCCTTGCAACCAGTGTAATGCCTGTTGTGTTATACAGTGTACTGTAACGTGAAGAGGAAAAGTTCGAACCGCTTGAACACTGCTGCTCCCGGGCTCATTGGCTGAGCGCGCATAGTGTTTTCAGTAGTGGGGGGCACGGCACGGACTGGAGGGATCCGCTCGTGTAGAACTGTGCATAACCTCACTTTTTTGAATTTCTGGTATCGGCATTCGTAAGGGCGTATAAGAGTTTTTTTTCAGCCCCATGCCACTTCTCTGTGGAGGCCTGTGGAAAATATTGTCATGAGAGTTGACGGTCGCCGTGTGGCGGCGCCAGCTATGCAGTTGGCCTAGAATTCAAATAATGCAAGGCGAATATTTTTAAAAAAATGTTTGTTTAGTAAAAATAATTTTCTGATAGCTCTCGGTAAAAGATAATGATCTTTAGGATCTTTTTAATCTTTTGAGTTAAAAATAATTCGCGAAAATCGTAAAATTCACTGCTTTTAGACGCAAATCCCAATTCATTCCTACTAACTGCAACAAATTATTTCTTATGCGCAATTAAAACAGACATAATTATTTATGTAATTTTTAAATATCCGAAAAGACAATAGTCTAAACTGTATAATATTTCTTATTATAATATATAATATAATATTTACTTTGTTTATTTATTAATTTACATTCATTTCGGGTTTTCAAATATTTTATTAAACAAATTACGTATTTTAATGAACTTCTTATAAAGGGGGTAGGTAAAATTAATAAAATAATGTCTAAGTTATAGAATGAAACATTTTTTTCATACATATAGAAGTTTTTAGTGAAATTTAAGTATTAAACATATATATGCTTCCACCGCAAAAACAAATTTATAATAATTTATTAATAGAAAATAATCAATTTTATATAGAACTATATATAAATTTCTCATGCCTGTTATCATTTGTCATATGTTATTTCAAGTTCAAAAAATGAAACTGGTTGAAAATGATTTACAAAATCGAGGAAAATATGCTAATGTTAATTGTAAATAATTTTGGAAAAGAACTCAAGGTGAAATTTTGAAAAAATATTTCGGGTTTTCTTCATTTGACAATAACTATTTATAGCTTAATGTTTTTCTTTTTCTCTGTAGGTGAAAGTTGGAATTTTTATTTAATTCCGATGCTGTAGCGCTTATTTTGTTCCTTAAAAGATTGTCTGCAAATCTCATTGGTACATTTTTATTAAAAATTTTAAATATGGAAACCTATTCTTCACAAAACTAACGATTTTATAATTCCTAACTAAAAGTTTTTTAATAAAAACGTACCACTGAAAATGGTGAAATATTTATTTAGAAAGTTCACCTCGGGTTCTTTTCAAAAACTAGTTATAATTAACAATAAAATATTTTCCTCCATTTCATAAATTATTTTTAACATTAATTTTTTAGCCTGAAATAACTTTAGTTCATGTTTAGTTCAAAAGCAAGTATAATGAAAATTCCTTTTACGCTTTAAATCTTAAGGTAAATTTCATGAAAATAGTTATGCCGAAAAGCAAATTTTCAAATGAAATCATTAAAATTAATTAAATTTGTTCACAATGTATATTTTAGGTTCGTTTTTTTAAACTTGAAAATTTGAAAATCAGAGTTTAAAAATCCTTAAAAGACTTCAACATTTCATTTGAAAATCATAAAACATCTACACGTTGTTTCACATTTTTTTCAAATTATGAATTAATTTTCAAATTTTTACAGATTTGAAGATCTTTCAAAATGACTCGAATTCTTTCGCTTAAATCCTGCAAAATCAAAAATATTCACTTAAAATCTTCCACAATCATTTTCGACAATTTCAGAAATCTTTTTAAACCTGTTTAAATATTCTCTTAAAATTTATTTTTCAAAATAAAAGGTCATTTTCAATTTTCCTAGAAATCTTAAGAAAATATTTCTGATTCTTTTAAAGCCTTCCACAATTCATAAAAATGTTCTGAATTTTTCGTCCGAAACGTACACAAATCTATATTTTGTTTTAAATTAGGCCGTGGGCTATTTGTACCGAAATTTCAGTACGAATAGCCAAATTTTGTCGGTGTACGCAGACACTTTGTATAAGTTATTTATAATCATTTCAAATTTTAAATTTAAACAAAATTAAACTCACTTGAATTTTTTCGAGGATTAATAATAGGTGTTCAATATGTATTATACATCAAAATTCAATAATTTTACTTGCATATTAGAATTTTTGAAATAGAACAATTAAAATTGTAATGTTCAAAGTTTCGTTTTTTGTTTAAATTTGAATATTTGATTTATAATTACTGATTTTAAATGAACAATAAAAAATTTCTAAATATTGAGCTATTGTTGTTTTTCATAATTGAAAGAATTCAAATTTTTAAGTTTCAACTTTTAGACTAAAATCATAATGTTAAATTTAATAAAAGTCTTTAAGTATGAATATATTGTTTTGAAGTTATTTTACAATTTTAAATATTTTATAAAGTTTCAATCATGCGTTTACATTTCTTTAACTACTAAGACTTTCCAATTTCAACAGTTTAATCTTTAACGTTAAAATCTTAAAATTATTAAATTTTGAACGGATTTCACATCATCTTGTAAAATTAATTATTATTCACTTTTTAATCTTTAATGCACAGTTGAATTTTAAAAATCGTTATAATTTATATCCACAGTTGATCAATTAAAAAGATTTTTCATCCAAATTTTTTGATCCCAAATGCTTATAATTTAAAAATGTGTAAGTCTTCAAAACTGCATTTTTGAATTCTATTTAATGGAAAATGTACGCCTAACAATCAAAAACTAAAATAGAAAATTTTCAAGTGAAAGATTTTTGAATTACGCATTGTATACTGAATGATATAATTGAAACAGATGAAAATTCAACTAGTTATTTTAAAAACTGTTAAAATCAAACTGAGACCGATTTTTTTTCTAAATATTTGTAAAATTCCCGATAAAAAATAAATTCACTGTCATTTCCCGGTCTTTTCTCGGTTTCCCAGTCCAGCGGTCACCCTTAAAATATATTACGATATCATTTTTTTATAATCTAAAGTTCAAAATTTCAACACCGTAGATATTTTGGAACATCTGTAAATACATGCAGATTTTTACATCTAAAAGCAGTTTTCCTCCGTTTTCTTTCACTTAGAGGATGGAAAATGTCGCAAAGATAATTAAAAACACTCAAAGATTATTCAATACTGTCAGTAAATTACTTTTAATGTGTTATTAAATTCAATGTTATTATTTTGCATTGCATTTGCAACGATCATAGGCCAACTGCATAGCTGGCGCAACCACACGGCCACCGTCAACACATAGTACATTTTCAACTCAGAGTTCCAGGGGGCTGTTTTTTTTCAATGCCTATATTGGTAATTGAAGAATAATAATGTCAACCAGGGATGTGCAGTTATGCGTAACTGGAAGCTTTTTACCTAAAGGAGGTATTTTACGTAAAATACCTGGAATATGTAAAATACATGTCTAAAACCTCTGATTGGCTGTCTGATTTGGTTTTCAATTTCCCGCCTCAGAGGTGGCAGCCTCATATATAGAACAAGACGTAATTTACATCATGTAGAAAACTGATGACGTAAAATACCAGGTAAATTGCCGTAGAAAACCAAGTAAATTACCACGAATATTTTACTTTCTCATCCCTGCAGTGGGACTCCGAAGCCTTAAGTCGAACGGACCTCTCTTTCTACTATGTGCGATAGACAACGAGGCGCGATCGCAATCGAAACGATGGCTTTAAAAGCTCCCTTTCTATCGTATATGGCAGACAGAGAGGATCTTATAGTTATGAAACAATAAGTACGACTTGTCCTTGGCACACCATGGGACCCTCTCTGACCACCATTAGGGTACTGTATTAGACAGGAATATGCAACCGCCATATTGGTTCCTGGACAGTTGGCGGGAAACAATGCGAAAAGCATGTCTTATGTTTTAGTTAAAATTAAGCTTAGAATATAATATAGAAATGGTTTGCTGTAGTGCTACGTTTTGTAAGAACAGAAGCGAAGATGATTTTAAACTTTATAGTTTTCCACTAGGACAAAGCGAAAAGCTAAAAATATGGATAGAAAATTGTAGACGCGATGAATGGGAACCGAATTGTAATTCGAGATTAAGGGAAGTAAGTACTCTTATTTATCATTACAATTTAATTTAAATATCTGGGGTCTGAACCTTATGGTTATATGGCATTAAATTGCCTGTGAGCATTTTTTTGGTACGTTAAAGCGAAATAAGATCCAGAAGAAAGTAAGGTTAGGAACCCAGTTTTCTACAGCACGACACGCACGTTCACCACGCAACTAAAGAAGACGGATGATATGAAATATAAATAACTAACATAATAAACTTTTGGAAAATTATTGTACTAATGTTTGAACTGTAGTCTATTATTATTTTATTATTTGTTATTATTTATCTGATAAATCATATGATTATAATTTTAGCGTCAGCCTTTTCGCAAACTGAGAGTAAAATTAAGTTTAAACTTGCAGTGAAAACACCAAACTCAAAAAACGGCTTTACACCAAATGTGATCTAGAGCTTAAGTTTCAGAGAACTAAAAAAAACAATGATATTAAAGTGTAATATTACATTAGTTGTATTGCACATTCATCATTTGATTACCAAACATCGATGTTTCGAATCTCATTATTATATCATCATCGTGATTATGAAGAGTTTTCACGAGAAAGACTGTAGAGCACTGCGACAGGCACTGATCATTAAAAGCTGAACGTTAAACAAAGAATTTTTTTTTGTTTTCAATTCAATAAAAACATTTTTCACACTATATGCATGTAATTTTATATTCATTCCGAATTCCATAAAATTTCGAATCAATAGTTAAAACCTATGTGTTATGTGTAAGTAGAATAATTTGCCATTTTTTATTTTCAATTGATCATTATATTATAATGATTAAAAACAATTACCTTCCTAATAATATTATTATCTTGAAATATTACAGCTAAATTCAATTTAATTTCGTTACAAATTACTATTTAATTAGGTTCTATAACCAAAATTCATCTCTTAAAAATACGATATCAAGTTAGCGATTTTGAATTTCGCGGGGAACCAAAATGGCAGCTTGCATATTCCCATCTAATATAGTACCTTACCACCATATACGATAGGAAGAGAGTTTTCGAAACGATCGTTTCAACTTTGATTGCACCTCGTTGTCTATCTCACATGGTAGAAAGAGAGATCCGTTCGAATTGAGGCATCGGAGCCCCACCCCTGTTCATGACGCAAAACTAATCTTACACTGTAAAAAAAATCAACGAAATTTTACATCGCCAGACGGCGGAAATAAAAGGACCCTGCACGAACGTGGTAACTTTCCGCCACGAAAGGTAAAATCCCACTCTACTGGGAATTTTAAAATGTCGATCGTAACATTCCCACCTAGTGGTAAAATTTCGAAGCTGCGAATGGATTTTTACCTATAGCGAGTTGCTAAATTCACAAAATAATACGTAATATTCAGTAAACGATTAGTAAAATTACTTTCGGGATGCGGAAAATTTGTATTTCAAAGAATAAAATAAATTAGACATTAAATTTCAATTTGTTGTTATTTATTTGTATTAAGACGAAAGATACATGAATCAAAACGTTCAAAAAGGTTGCAGGTGAAACTTATAACAAATGCGATTGGTTTTATGGCATCTGATTGTGATTCGGATCGACTGAATTCCAGACTACGACGTTGCACTGTCTTGCGTGCTTTGGAGCTGAAAGAGAATAATGTTTAAGTCTTTAATTGCGCTATGCACATTTTGTGAAGTACCTAATTTTGGCAGTATAACCTACATTTATTGTATTTGGAATAATCTGTAGATTATTCCAAATACAATAAATTGGGGTTATGTTTTTGTACAAGCACGCCGACACGTTTCTATCTTTTCCCACATATAAGTGTATTCAAATTCACTTACCTTTCAATACTCTTCAACTTCAAAAGACGAATAAATAATCATTAATAATTATAAATCGCGAAATGCGAAACACTATATATATGAATATATAATAAATTTTATTGAACAACTGCAACACATTACAACGATTGAAACACATTAAAACGGTTGAAAATTTAAAATCACATAATTCCAAACGTAAAATTAGCGACACACAGTTATATTGCGCTTGGTAGCGTGGAAACCTGCTACTTTAGTTCGTAAGATTACGATAGTCGGCGGAAAATTACCACGCTAGTGCAGGGTCCTTTTATTTCCGGCGACCGACGATGTAATTTTCACCAACTCATGTGAAATTGCATGCGCTGCCGCGGCGTATTTTATGCATCAGTGAAATTTTACCGCAACAGAATGTGAAATTTCGAGTTCATTTTTTACAGTGTAGATGGCAACACTGAGCCGAGTACTAGAGCCACTGTCAATCAGATACGAATTTCAAGAAAAGAAATTTTGTTATAAGCATAAAGTGCCATTTATACCTTGTAAACATAACAAAATATATTTTTCAAACTTTTTCATCAATATTTATCATACAGCATTTGTACAAGGTTGATAAATCCTTTTCTGAATGTCACATACAAAGTGAGTTTGGGCTTAATATGGTTCACCATATATCCCATTGTATGTAATTTCCACTAAAATTATGAATTAACTTCGTACATAAGCACTAAACATATGTTTCAAGATTATTTACTCATAAATATATAATTATAAGCAACCGTATACCTAGCGCACCATAATTTTTTCGTCTCATCGACAGAGGGTCTAGTACTCTACAGAGGGTTCAGAGACAGTGTGGCAACCTAGTGTCATTTTTACTGAATGGCTCCGCCATTTTACGTCAACTTCCGCCACATATAGATATACTTAGTATACCTTGGTAGCGGAGGCGCGTAGTGTGCAGTATACATTGATGTAAACAGTATACATCATGATTGTTTTTTAAGCATTTTATGCAGTTAAGATGTACAGAATCGCCACATAAATAGTTATTAATAATTTTTTCATGGTTAAATATACAATTAGTTGAAGAAAACATTCTTAAGTTGGTGTGCGAGTTGTGAATCATTGTCATCAACTATTTAACGATTTTTTTTAATTTACCATACATAACTGAAAAAGATATTTTTATGAGTAATCATTTTTTATAAAACGTTTTTATACAAGTTTATACTGTGAAATATTGATTAGACATATTCCAGCTTTGTTCTTAATTGTTTACCCACTACAAAAAATATTTGTAAAATAATAAAAACTGTATTTTCACTGAGCAAATCATCCATTTCAATTCGCAGATTTATATTTGAAAAAAAAAATCATATTTCTTCAAAAATCTATTTCTTTTTTAATAATTTCATGAAATAAAATATGATGCACAAAGTGCGTGGGTTTCTTATTTTAATTTTGTAATATATTGAAGTGAAGATACTGTCGAGTATCGGGATTAAAGTTTTTGGTTTTATATTTATTTTATAAAATAAAAAATGATAGATTTTATTTTTTTTTATTTTCAAATTTATTAAAATAAAGCAAAGATCCACGTGGGTGTGTGGGTTTATTATTTTAATTTTTCAAAATAAATTAAAATACCGCCAGGTATGTAAGAGTTGAGGGTTATGTTTTACTTATTAATTTGAATAAATCAGCTTTCCCCGAGTGTGGGTTAATAGCTTCTTCTTCTATTTATTTATTTCAATAAATTAACTGTCCCCTGGATGTATGGTTTGATAGCTTGTAAATTTATTTACTTCAATAAATGTATAGTTTTATTGATTTCATTTTACAGGATCTGCGTTTGTGTAATTTTAAAAATCGCGCCGACCTCAGTAAACCAGACCGTAAAATGGCGGCTTCCGGCTAAGTTGCCACACTGTCTCTAGACCCTCTGTATAGTACTCGGCTTGGTGCTGCCACCTCCAATTAGTTTTGCACAATGAATTAGCAGTCCCATGTTGGCAGAAAACGTCGGCGTCCCATTGCACGTTAATCTTGGCGCAAAACGTCAAATCACTAGATATTTCAGTCAATGATATTCTCCTACACTGTAAAAAATGAACTCGAAATTTCACATATTCTGTCATGGTAAAATTTCACTGATGCATAAAATACGCCGCGGCAGCGCATGCAATTTCACATCAGTTGGTGAAAATTACATTGTCGGTCGCCGGAAATAAAAGGACCCTGCACAAGCGTGGTAATTTTCCGCCGACTGTCGTTGTAATCTTACGAACTAAAGTAGCAGGTTTCCACGTTACCAAGCGGAATATTACTATGAGTCGGTAATTTTACGTTTGGAATTATGTGATTTTAAATTTTCAAGCGTTTTAATGTGTTGCAATCTCGTTGTAATGTGTTGCAATTGTTCAATAAAATTTATTATATCTTCATATATAGTGTTTCGGATTTCGCGATTCATAATTATTAATGATTATTTATTCGTCTTTTGAGGTTGAAGAGTATTGAAAGGTAAGTGAATTTGAATACACTCATAAGTGGTAAAAGACGGAAACGTTTCGGCGTGCTTGTACAAAAACATAAGCCCAATTTATTGTATTTGGAGTTATCTACAGATTATTCCAAATAGAATAAATGTAGGTTACTGCCAAAATTAGGTACATCAAAAAATGTGCATAGAGCAATTAAAGACTTAAACATTGTTCTCCTTTAGCTCCAAAGCACGCAAGACAGTGCAACGTCGTAGCCTGGAATCCAGTCGATCCGAATCACAATCAGATGCCATAAAACCAATCGCAGAAGCTGGTGTATCTGAAAGGACGCATTCTCCCGCGTAGTTCGATAACGCATTTGTTATGAGTTATAAGTTTCACCTGCAACCTTTTTAAACGTTTTGATTCATGTATCTATCGTCTTAATACAAATAAATAACAACAAATTGAAATTTAATGTCTAATTTATTTTATTCTTTGAAATACAAGTTTTCCGCATCTGAATTTTACTACTGAATATTACTGAATATTACGTATTACTTTGTGAATTTAGCAACTCGCTGTAGGTAAAAATCCATTAGCAGCTTCGAAATTTTACCACTAGGTGGGAATGTCACGATCGACATTTTAAAATTCCCAGTAGAGTGGGATTTTACCATTCGTGGCAGAAAGTTACCGCGTTCATGCAGGGTCATTTTATTTCCGCCGCCTGGCGATGTAAAATTTCGTTGATTTTTTTTAGTGTAGTTATCCACAGAAACACTGGCATTCGCTGAAGCGTCTAGTAATTTGACGTTTTGCGTTTTGAGCCAAGTTTGACGCTGCTATGGGACTCCACCCTCAAGCGGGGCGCACACACATTTGCACAGCGCACAACGCATGGCGCACAAGGTTCTCGACCAATCACAGGGCTCCATTTCAATCGCTGTGATTCCCGCACAGCATGACGCAGAAGGCGTCGAAAAGTTCGGAACGTTGAACTTTCATGCAATCTGCAGCCGTCTTGTGCAATCTGCAGCCACTGGTAGCAGACGATTGTCAATTTCCCAACCTCAAATTTCTCGCGCGTCGCGTCTTTTGTTTGGCAAGTGTCACGCGTCGCATCGTTTATTTATAAAGTGTTTCTAGCTTTAAAAGTGGGAATTTATATAATAAATTGAAGTTTTGTGCTGGACTCTCTACAAATAACCTTTTGCTCCTCCGACGCCTTTTTAATGCCAATGCTGTGATCAGAGTTGGGTACGTAATTTACTCTAGGTAATTTACTTCGTTTTCTACAGTAATTTACCACGTAATTTACGTCCGAAGTTTTCTACATGATGTGAATTACGTGGATGTGGAACTTGCAAATATTTCGATGCCTGTCTGACATAAGTACATAACCTCTGCGTGTGGACTGTGGACATGTGCTTGCCAGTCGTGCAGCAATTATTTTAAATTTTCAAAAATAAGGCAAGATGAATATTATAATATAATTGCAAAGATTTTAATCTAACACTATTCACATAAATATGAACTGGAAGGCGTTTATAACCACTGTTCGTCAATAATCTATCGCAAAATAGGCATTTAGCTACACTTTTGTCTATATTGTTAAATTTTACTTCCACTTGCTTAAAACTAAGGTTTTGCATGGGAAGTTTGGAATCCTCGTAGAAATCTTCTTTCTCATAATTTTAATCGTTTATTAATCCAATAACTAGAATTTTTGAATTAATTAAGGTTTGGTAAGGTTATGTCACGTGCTAGGAAATTCAAAAGTTGAAAACAGACAACCGCCATCATTGTCATGTAATTTACCAGTTTTCTACGTAAATTACTTCATTTAGGTAATTTACGTAGAAAACCTCGAGTGACGCGTCACTTCGCAACCCTGGCTGTGATACATATCTGATAAGCACAAAGAAAGAGTTACTCGTCTTCATCATCCATCGTGTCCATCGCTGCAAATATGATAAAAATATAAAATGTAGCAAAAGCAATTTTTTGTCTACGAAAAGAGAAGTCGAAAACATTGAAATTTTGAATCAATTTCTTAATTAAAATGCACAAATTGAGTTAAAATTTTTAAGTTAAAAGTTAAAAGAAACACCGTTACATGAACGTTATATAATGTTCTTTGATAACTCATATTATTTTACAATTAAGTGTAATGGTATAATAATTTAAAAAATTTCTCTACTTGAATGTGTCAAATTTTCAGGTTAAAACTTGAACCCAATATCGTTAAATAAACTTAAAACAGTGCTCTTTAATAAACTTGAAACAATACTGTTTCATAATCAAAGACAGACGAAGAAGTTATTTCAAATAAAATCACTTACTTTTATAAATATTAGATTAACTGTCCACGAAAAACCAGGGGGGTGCTTCCAAAGATATTAGTACCTAGATGCGGCAAGGGTCAGGAGTGGGGACGCCGAATATATATATGTCACTACTTTCTAGCCTACCTTGAGGTGCTGCCCTCTTCAACTTTTCATTGTTTCCATGGCAACCGCGTCAAATCGTGTGAAATGTGAATGAGTCACCGTCGGTGGTGAGAGCCTAGCGAGCAAAAAGACTCGCCAGGCTTGCTATGAACATTGGGTTGAAGTTTCAGACGTCTAACCTGATGATTTTTTTTTAACTTATTGAAATAAAAGAAAAAACAAAAATAAGGTTCTAAAGTTTCTAAAATCAACATTTTTTATTTATTCACTAGCTGAAATGTACCCAGCGTCACCTGGAATTTTAAGAGATTTCATAGAATTTAAAGGAATTTAAAGACACTTTAAAGGATTGCAAATGATCTTGAAGTAATTTTAAGGAATTTCAAGAGATTTAATGAGATTTCAAAAATGATTAAAGGATTTCAAGAGATTTATAGTATTTTTAAGAAATTTCAAGGGATAAAAAGACTTTAAAGGATTTTAAAGAATTTGCAAGGGATGCTAATTGATTTTAGGGATTTAAAAAGAATTTTAAAAGAGTTGAAAAAGAGGTTTTTTCAGAAATTTCACAAGATTTAAGATATTTTAAGTGATTTTAACAAATTTGCAGGAATTGGGAGAGATTTAAAGATATTTCAAAAGATTTTAATAAACTCCAAGGGATTTTGATATATTTTAAACGATTTTAAGAAATTTACAAAGGAATATTAAAATTTTTAAAAATCTGTTGAACATATTTTGAAATCTCTTAAAAGCCCTTAGAATGTTTTCAAATCTCTCGAAATATAATGAAATCTCTTGAAAATCTTGAAACTCTTTTGCAATCCCTTTAAAATCTTTAAAATCAAGTAAAATCCCATAAAATGGTTCAAATCCTTTTAATTTTCTGTAAATCTCTTAAAATTACTTGAAATATAATTCCATCAAGTCACTTAAAATCTGGTGAAATCCTTTAAAATCTCTTAAAATACCTTAAAAATCCTGAAAGTGACTAGAAATCTTTTAAAATCCCGGGCAACGCTAGGTAAATTTCTGCTAGTAAATAAATAAAAAAAAAAATGGTTTTGGGAACTTTTTCCATATTCTTAATACAATAAATGTAAAAAAAAGTTCATCAGACTAAACTCACTAAACGTCTGAAACTTCAACCCAATGCTATGAACTATTCCCAAGGCGGCAGAGCTGAAAAAGAAATGGGACTAACGAAACAGATAAAAAATAATGAGTGAGAAGTGAAAAAATGTGGAAAATTAAAATTCACGAATTATTTAATTTTCCATAACTCTTAAATTCTCAACATTTATATTTATTTGATTTCAAATTATCGAATATAAATATTTTAATTATAATTATTTTTACTAACATAATTAATTAATCGATTAATAAATTATTGCGGCTAACCAAAAATACCCAAAAAATAAATACCATATACACAAATAGATGAAAAATAAAAATACCGAATTATAAAATTGAATAAAATTATTTTCATATAAATAATTAGGTAAATTAATTATTTAATATATATATATATGTATATAAATATTAAATAATTAATTCATCTAATTATTGAAACGAAATTAATTTTAGGAAATTTTATAATTCGATAAATTTGGAAATTTAAACATTTGTGGTGGTGTCAAAATCCAGTTTCCAAAAAACGGTTTTTCGGAATAAATTGCAAGGGGAATATATATAATTTGACGTCCTGAAAAATTGTTCGGTAGTGTGCATGTGTGAGTGTATGTATGTCAAGCTTTTTACGATCCTGCAATATGTGGTGAACGTGTACAGATAAATTGATAAAATTTGGCATACTTATTCCACTATATATATATATATATATATATACCAAGTTGAATTTCTTACAAGGGTTTTACAAGATATCTTTAAACTAATTGAAAAATGTTAATTAATAGATTAAATCTTTCAAATCATCTTCTTTGGGACTGATAAAAAATACCGAAATAATAATTATATATACTGAATCTTAACAATTCAAAAAAATAGTTCCAAATAAATATTAATCTATTTTAATGAAAACAATTTTGGTCGAACGAAATATTTTATTTATTTGCCAAATTAAATCTCTACCCACAATTTGAGTAAATGAAGCATTATTTGAATCAGTGAAATAAATGACAAGTTGACGGTAGAAAAATAAGCAAAATTTGTTTTATTTTGATGAGTCTTATTGTATGTTACAAATTTACGTATATTATGTTTTTTCAACATATTGAAACAGATTAACAGATATTTTAATTAAAATACTGATTTTTATTACTATAAATTAAAAATGACAGTATTTGGATTGTTTCTTGGCTTTAACGGTGGAGAGTATATTAAAAGAAATTAAAAATAAGACTGTTATTTTCATCATGAATACTAAAATTTAATTTAAAACTCAGTTAAATAAATAAAATGAAATGATATATTAAATCTCCACAGTTTACTGAGCCCTCTCACCAGGAGTATCCTATAAATTATGCAGTACTCTTGCAGTACTTTATTAATGAATGAAGTATTAATTTTAGTTTAATAAATAGGTATTTTGTATCTCTATTAAAAACCAAATAAAATGACAAATATATTTGAATGATTTAAAAATAATTTTTAGAGATAAAAAATAATTGGGAAGTTGTGTCCCTGAATTAAAATTTTTTACCGAATATAACTTATTATTATTATTATTATACCATTAAGCCATTTCCCTTTCGGGGTAGGCGTGACTTGCTCGGTTGGGGAATAGTAAACAGGTGAATAGGTATAGAGTAGGTTGGTATATGGGCATAAGGTATATAGGAGTTTTATAGGTGTTAGGGATAGGTGTTTTAGATCGATCTGGAATTCTCGTGTCATTTATTTAGATGACACGTTCATTCCGCAACACTGCTCCGACCCAGGTTGCTGATCAATCTCTCTAGCGATCACCCCAAGTGAGGAACCTCACAAAATTGTTATGTATGGTTCCCCACTTGGGCCCATTAGTATCCAAAGTCTCTGTTTCAGGCGCCATTCACACTATTGTCACTCTGTTTACAAACTATTTGTCGCCACACATTTCTGTCCTGGCATACTACTCTAGCTTCCTTCACGTCCATGCATTTCTTCACGCAAGCTCTTCTGTTCCTATGGCTTCTTACGTCTCTTCGGATTAATGTCTCATTCACAGATTCTGACCATTCTTTCGGCGGTCTACCTCTGGGCATTCTACCATTTACTTTACCTTTATACACTTGCTTCGTCAGTCGTTCATCTTTCATTCTTTCAAGATGTCCGAACCACCTTAGCTGATTTCTTTCCCATATGTCAACTAGTGTCTCTTGTGTACCACATTCTTTGAGGATTGTCTCATTTCTGACTTTGTCCATCAGTGTTTTCCCGCATATTATGCGGAGAGGTTTCATGCCGATCGCGTTGATTTTGCTCCTGTCCTTTTCTTGACAGGTCCATGTCTCGCTACCGTATAGTACAGTTGGTACGAAGATAGAGTTATGTATGGCCATTTTAGCTTTTTTTGATATGTTTTTATTTCTGAGGATGGATCCTGCTCTACCGATAACCTGCTTACCCTTATTTATGCGCCTATCTAACTCCCCATCTATTTTTCCGTCGCTAGTGAATAGGCTACCCAGATATACGTACTTGTCAACTTGTTCTAATCCCTCACCATTTAGGACAATGTTGCACATTGTTTTCTCGCTTTTTCCCTCAAACACCATGATTTTCGTTTTATTCACGTTAATTTTGAGGCCCATGTTCTCCATGCTTGTATTTAGTTTATTCAACATTCTTTGCAAGTCCTCGATTGATTCTGCCATAAGAATCTTGTCATCTGCGAAAGCTAACCCACGTACCTTGACGGTTTCGAGATTTACACCTTCTTCGTCGAAGAGGGCAGTTCTTAGACATTTATCCATGAATATGATAAATAGCCACGAGGACATAACGCATCCTTGCTTCACCCCTTGCATAATATCGAACCAGTCGCTCAGTTTCCCATTTACCCTTACACTCGCTTTACTGCCTGTATAAATTGTTTTTATTGCTTGTAGTAGCCCTCCATTTACTCCATACTCTTTAAGGATTTCCCAAAGTTTAGTTCTATTTACCTTGTCGAATGCTTTTTCTAGATCAATAAATGCACAGAAAACTTTCTTTCCTACTCTCAAGCTCTTTTCTGTGATCTGTCTTAGGCTAAATATCTGATCTGTACATGACCTTCCTGGCATAAATCCACATTGGACTTCCCATATCTTCTCTTCTGTAATTTCCATTACCCTACGGATAAGTATTTTTGAGTATATTTTACTTACGGTACTTAGTAGGCTGATACCTCTGTAATTACTGCAGTTGCTTTTATCTCCTTTTCTTTTGTATATTGGTACGATAATCGCTTTTCTCCAATCGTCTGGAACTTCTCCCGTTTCGATACATAAATTTATTAATTCGCACAACCTGTGAGGTATGTACTCACCACCGTATTTAAGCATTTCAGCGCTAATATTGTCTATACCCGCAGCCTTACCGTTTTTCAAGTTCTTAATTATATCTCTGACCTCAGTGACACAGACTTTTTCAATTGGGTTTTCTAGTGCATTATGTTCTATGTCGCAGTTTTGTTGCCCTATATCTTCACCTCCTAATAGTTCTTTAAAAGAATCTTTTAAAGCGTCTACTATCCCGTCTATATCATATAGCATTTCGCCTTTACTGTTTCTCATGCTAGCAAACTCTGTACTTTTACTTTCCTTCAACTGTTTATATAATAGTTTCATAATTCCTTCAAAGCAGTTTTTTATTTTGTTCTCTTCTTCTGTTCTGATTTTCTCTTTACTCTCTTTGACTAGTCGTTTAACTTTCCTATTTTTGTGTCTGTAATCATTTTTAAGTCTAGTTTTCTCCTCATCGCTAAGACCTGTCATGTTCAGCGTTCTATTGCGCGCTTTTTTCTTTTCTTTTTGGGCTGCCGCAATTTCCTCATTCCACCATGCATCACCAGATTTTCTTCCTACAAATGCCGTACCACATATTTCGGTCGCAGTTTTAACAATGATATCCCGTAATAAAGTCCACGCGCCCTCTACATCTTTATTGCTTATAAGCGCTTCCCACGTTGCCCTATCTATGCGTTCAGTTAACCTCTTTTGGAACTCTGTTTCCACTTCTTGTCTCTGTAAATTTTCAATTTTTATTCGTGTTTGTTTCGTTTTCTTTGTTTTCTTTGTTCTCCATCCCCGCCCTAAGTTTATTTTGCAGACTAAAAGGTAATGATCAGTATTGCATTCGGCCCCCCTCATGACTCTTGTATCTGTAACTAGTTCTCTTAGTCTTTCATCTGCAATAACGAAGTCAATTATACTGCGGCTATTTCCTTTACACCAGGTGTACATGTGGATCATTTTATGTCTAAACCAAGTATTTGTAATGAATAGGCTCTTTTCTAAGCATAAGCTAACTAATTTTTCCCCGTTATAATTTTTTCTTGTTGTGTCCCCAAAATTACCTAGCACCCCTCCTGTATCTGTATCCTGACGCTGGACGCCGACCCATCCGTTCATATCTCCTAACAAGATTATTCTTTCACCTTGATCGCAAGTACTTATTGTATCATTTAAAGTGTCCCAGAAGGCGTCCTTAACTTCCCTCGAATCGCTATCAACTGGTGCGTAGCACGCTATGATAAATAATCTTCTGATTCCTACCTTCATTCTAGCCCATAGCAATCTGGGTGATACAAAATCATGATCTATGAGATGTTGACTTGCTTTTTCATTCATAATTAAACCGACCCCCTGACTACGATGTGATTCACTATCTACTCCTGACCATATTTCACAACCGCCTTCCAACACCCCATTTTCTATGTTTCTAAATTCGCAACCTTTTTTCTTCGTCTCAGGTACACAGAGAATATCTAGTTTCCTTGTGTGCATAGTTTCTCGTAGTTCTCTTATCTTAAGATCATTCACTCCTCTAGCATTCCAAACACCCAGTCTCCATTCATCGCCCGAAACACGACCTTTACGTTTACCGTGTGCATGCCTTTGGTCAATCCGAGTTTCAGTCCTTTCCGAGGCTACTTTATTGTTTGTATTATTCATGTTTAGATTGTACTCCCAACTATCACCTG
>CAKNXH010058171.1:31162-89340 GCA_932178445.1 Andricus quercusramuli | reverse complement strand
TATTTTTCAAAGGGAGATTTGGAAAAGGGTTTTGAGATGTTACAGATGACTCTTCTGTGAGCTGTCACTAAAACGCGTATTTTTCAAAGGGAGAGTTGGAAAAGGGTTTCGAGATGTGAAAGATCATTCTTCCTTGACCAGTCACTAAAACGCATATCTTTCAAAGGGAGACTTGGAAAAGGGTTTTGAGATGTGACCAATCACTCTTCTGTGACCCGATACTAACAAGTCTTTTTTTAAGGTAGAGCTGTAAAAGGCTTCGAGATATGATAGTTCACGAGATGTTAACCAATGAAGTTTTGAATATTTTTTAAATCAATGCTTACTGCCAAAAAAGTTGAAATGCGAAAAGAAATTTCGGTAATGACAAAATTTTCCGTACTAAAAAATTGAATTGCGACAAAATTTGTCGTACTAGAAAGTTTAAATCTGACAAAAAATGCCGGACTACAAAATTGAAATACGGCAAAAAATCCGGACTACAAAATTAAAATACGGAAAAAAATGCCGTCCTACAAAATTGAAATACAGCAAAAAATGCCGTACTGCAAAATTAAAATACGGCAAAAAATGACGTATCTGTATTCACGACGTGAAAAGTTTTCAATTCACGCACAACATTCTTCTCATTCGATCGCATTTAAAATCATTAAAACTAATGCGGATTTTCGTATTAAAAAGTTTTCACTCAACCGAAACATTTCCATCATTAATTCGTATTAAAAAGTATTCAAACAAGTACGAACTCTCGCATTAAAAAGTTTTCACTTGATAAAAAATTTCTTCTCATTCTATCTTATTCAAAAGTATTTAAACATATGCGAACTTTCGCATTGAAAAGTTTTTACCTTGCTCAAAAAATGAGTCTTATTCTTCCGCTTTCAAAAGAATTCAAAGTAATGCGAACTCTCGATTCAAAAAGTTTTCATTTTGCTCTGAAACTTTCTCTCATTCGGTCGCATTAGAAAGCACTAAAACGAATGTGAAATCTCGCATTAGAAAGCATTGCGTGCAAAAAAATTTATTTTTCGTGTTCAAACGCATTCAGGAATTTAATGTTATATAAGAACTATCGCATTTAAACGTTTTCGGCTAACCTCCAAGGCGAAACTGACACATAACAGACTTCACGGAAACAAATCGTGAATACGAAATAATAATTTTTAATTTTACGTTTCTTGCAGGGCGCCTCTTTGGTCGCTTTTCCGGCTTTTTCCGCGATTTCGTGAGGCGTGAACTATTGCTGTTCTTTGGCACTTCGTTCGCGAACCGAATTCATCTTGATGAGAACAATAGATAATAATATTTTGACAGTAGACAAGAGGTTAGAGCAGTCACTTGAAGTTGGCTGCAGCGGTCGTGCGATTATGACGGAGATGGAACGAGAGAGGGAACGATCGCATCACAACAGAGAGATTCTGCTTTTGACCAATCACGAGCTGTCTCAATTATTGTCATCCTGCTACGATCTTTCGATAAAGGTATGATGAAAATTATACTAACAATTTATGGATTTAGTATTTAACATGCTCAAAATTACAAAACTTTTCGTTTGTAAATTTTATTGTCCGTTATACTCCTACATCTACAAACTATGAACCCCACCGTCAGGCCCAGCCATTTCCAGGAGTCAGGTAGCTAGGCTGGGACCAAACAGTTGACATCTACTAAGGATTAAAACTTTACAACCTATAAAACTTGTAATTTTGTAATAATTGATTTTTAAATTAAAAATTTGGAACCTGTGGGTCTCAAGTATTACAGGCATATAAAATTTTACGTGAAAATATTAAAACTGTGATTTTCTACAAGTATATCTAGTGAACTGCTGGCGATAGGAAAAAATGGATAACATTTTTAGATTTATCATCCTATGAACATAATTATTGCAGGTAGACAAAATTATTAATACATAAAAAATAAATACCATGAAGATAATTAATATAAACATTCTGTAAAATTTAAAGCGGATTAGTGATGACCCTCGGAAGTCTTGGGAGCTTTTTGTTGTCAGTGTCCTTCAGTTCGACCTGAAGACGAAAAAATTTGACTTAAAGACGAAAAATGAAGTTTCGCTGGCGGCCAGTGGCGAGACTTACAGAAACGTCTTTGCTATATGTTTGCTATGTCTTGGATGAAGACTTAGCCAAGACGAATTATTTTTACTCGGGTTTGTATATATGGAAAATTCTTATCAGTGAAATGCTCTATGTTATTTTTGTTATGAAAAAGAGAACTTTAGAATCAAAATAGTTAGTGCCCAATATGCCAAAGGAGTTTCTTGCACTTGATTTGGATTTTCTGCGAACGTTTCTACCCGGTATGTATTGTCAGTCACGGTCGAATTTTATAATACAGTCAAGTAATCAGATGATTTTCGCAATTTTTTCGCAAATTTTATAGTTTAAAATGTTCTCTAAAAAAACAATAATCTAACTCAAATCATAACATTATCAATTTTAATGATTAAAAAGTTACTTGTAATTAAAAGTAGAACAATGAAAGAAGATTTTTCAAACAATGTTTAACTTGATAATGTGATGATTTGAGTTAGATTATTGTTTTTTGCAGAATATTTTGACCTATACAATTTCCGAAAAAACAATTAAGATGATTAGTGATAAGTTTCAAATTTTTGTCAAAAATTGAAAAAAAAAACGATAAATTTATTATGTGTCCAGCTTTAACTTCGAATAACTTCTGAAGGAATAAATTTATGAAAAAATCATAAGAAACCTTTTTTATAGAGCGCCGAATTTCCTACAGAAATGTGTTATGGCCTTAGCAATTCATTAAGCCGTTCAAGAGTTACGAAACTGCAAACTAAAAAAAAATGCACATTCTATTTAAATGGAAAATGGAAATTCGCAATGAGCGCCCTCTAAATATGAATATTAGGAGCTCTACTTTTCACAGGCGTCTTTTTACACCTTTACGGAAGTTTTTATGTAGGGATTTCGAAGGAAAAAAAATAGTCGATTTTTTTGAACCGCTCTAATATATATGTTACAGGCAAAGTCCGAAGCGCCAGCACACCGCAGTCTGCCTAGGCCCTCCACGAATTGCCTAAGCGGTGTCAGGCAACGTCCGAAGTAGCACTTTCACTTCGGACTCTGCCTAGGCAAATCGCGAAGTGCCCGACAGGCGCAGGCAAAGTCCGGAGTAAGAATAAAACCTTTGGGGTTTACTTTTTCCGCTGCAGAGTGCACTGGCTCGGGAATTTACAATTCAAAATAGTCTACAGGTCGCAATTGTGAATGGATTTAAACGGTTTTTTTTTTTGTTAGAAATAATCAGCAGTAAATTTGTAAGAAAGCTTATGGAGTATATTTATCAATTTTTGTTTCAGTATAATTATTTATTCAAAGCAAGTTTTTTTCTCTAAAGAAAATAAAAAATAATCTCGATATGTATCAATATTTAACTTACATGTACTTAGAAGACATAAATAATTCATTTTTAATATTTTTATTGTTCTTTAGTATAAATAATTTCTGAATTCAAGCCTTTTCAGGAAAAACCGATTATTTAAAGCGCATTTACGGACTATATATTGCATACAAGTCACCAGTCTATTATTTGTAATAATTAGATTATTAATAACAATAACAACAACAGTAATATAATAATACAATAATAATACAACATTATACAATAATTACTAATATAATTAAATTGATAATGAATTATTATAAATTAATTATTTTATTATTTATTTTATTATTATTAATATTATTATTAATGAATTAATATAATAATTATTTTTAAAAAATTAAAAAATCCAAAATTAACCAAAAATGCCTTCCACATATTGGGCTGTAACCATCTCAAGCCTGAGACATTAATTGTCAACAATAACAATAACAATAACAATAATATGATATAGTAATATAATAAAAATAATTGGCAAATGAAAAATCTGTCTTTGATTGAATATCTGGTTTTTAAATGGTTTATAACAACAATGATTTTATTTTTTGAGATAAATCTTGAAATACCTTTTAAACAATGATACTAAGGTTTAGTGAAAAATAAAAAATCTGTCTTTGAGTGAAATAGCCAAATTGAACATTTTAAATGTTAATAACACATTTTTTAAAGGAAAAACCTATTACTGGCTCTATTTACTGAAAAATTAAGAAAAAATTATAGCATATCTTTTATGATAGAAAGCATTTTACACGTATACTGAATCATTTTCCATCAAATAAATCAACAATGAACCATTATTGTTATTGATAACCTAATTATTACAAATAATAGACTCGTGACTTATATGGAATTTATAGCCTGTAAATTAGTTTTAAATAAAGTACCTAAATGAAAGGGCATTGGGAGAGAGTGGGGAGAAAATTTTTCAATTAGTTACGAAACTAATACGACATTGGAAGGAAATTTTGTTTTGCAGTGTAATTGCTAAAAATTACATTTTAAAAATGATATTCGGTGTCTAAAAGCTCTCAATAATTAAAATAATTTTTGTTATAAACCATGTAAAAACCAGATATTCAATCAAAGACATATTTTTTATTTGCCAATTATTGTTATTATATTATTATATCATATTATTTTTATTATTATTATTGTTGAGAATTAATGTCCAGGGCTTAAGATGGTTACAGCCCAATATGTCGAAGGCAGTTTTGGTTAGTTTTGAATTTTTTTATTTTTTGAATAATTATTATATTAATTCATCATTAATTTAATTATAATAATAATTATTACATAATGTTGTATTATTACTGTATTGTTATATTATTGTTGTTATTATTGTTATTAATAATGTAATTATTACAAATAATATACTGGTGACTTGTATGGAATCTAGTCCATAAATGCGCTTTAAATAATCGGTTTTTTCTGAAAAGGCTTGAATTCAGAAATTATTTATACTAAAGAAGGACAAAAATATTAAAAATGAATTATTTATGTCTTCTAAGTAAATTTAAGTTAAATATTGATACATATCGAGATTATTTTTTATTTTCTTCAGAGAAAAAAACTTGCGTTGAATAAATAATTATACTGAAACAAAAATTGATAAATATACTCCATAAGCTTTCTTACAAATTTACTGCTGATTATTTCTAACAAAAAGAAAACCGTTCAAATCCATTCACAATTGCGCCCTGTAGACTATTTTAAATTGTAAATTCCCGAGCCAGCGCACTGTGCAGCGGAAAAAGTAAACCCCAAAGGTTTTATTCTTACTCCGGACTTTGCCTGCGCTTGTCGGGCACTTCGCGATTTGCCTAGGCAGAGTCCGAAGTGAAAGTGCTACTTCGGACTTTGCCTGACACCGCTCAGGCAATTCGCGGAGGGCCTAGGCAGACTGCGGTGTGCCGGCACTTCGGACTTTGCCTGTAACATATACGCCAGGAGCGGGTGCTAATCTGAAAAATTGCACCCGCTCCCAGCGGAATCGCGGTAAAATTTCAGCTGTAACCACGTCTCACGACCGTGAGATGGGTGGTTACAGTCTGCGCGAATTCAATACGATGATCCGGCGAAAGTCTCGTGCACCCTGAGAACACGTAGCGACCCAAGGACGACTGCCTTCTGCATTCTCCCTGCAAGTGGCTCAGCATTTGGTTGACACGCAGGGATGCTTTTCAGGCTATTAACAAGTGGAGCATTGGCACCTCCAAGAGCGCCGATGATCAGGACGATTAGCTTAACAGAATATTCCGGGTATAACCGTCGCAACTCCCTCATAAGGTCTTTATACCTTTCTTTCTTTTCTTATATATTTTTTCTTCTTCTTCTTTTCTTATATATATATATATATATATATATTAAACAATGAGAGATACTCGAAAACTAATGATATTTTAGAGATTTTACACGGTGGCTTTTTTGAAATCACTCAAACTAACTCAATAAAAAGATTTGTAGAATTCAAAAGAATAAAGCAATTTTAGAATTACATTAGAGTCCTGCTATATTGCCGTCCTTATGAAGAAACTATACAACTACATTTGAGAAGAATCGAGATATTCACTAAAACGCGTTTGCATCTGTACCTTTCAACGTATGAGACTTTTTGAAGAAATACTGTTCTTGGGTAATTCGGGCATGCTCTATTCATTGGAACAAAAAAAATGGCGAATTCCAATTATCTATATGCAAAACTGTAGATATGCTAGATATTAATGCACAAAGTTGCCGAGAATCCTTACCAATAAACACATCTGCGCAGTTGTGCTGCCGAATACAGGAAACTGATGACTAATGCCTTCAAGAACCGCCGAGTTTTCTGCTGGAAGAAACTTAACAACTACAAATTTTTCAAAAATTGATAAAGGAGTAAAATTATTATGTAATAATTAATTAATTATTGAATTACAATTGATTGTTAAGTTTTGTAATACAAAATGTATCAATAATACAAAAGTAATTAAATTGATATTTTGATCATTAAAATCATTGTGTGAGCACAAAATAAAAGAAAAGAGTGTACAGACTTTGGTCAAATTATTAATTTTTTATTCAAACCATTCAATTTAGCTTAGCAGTGTCATTAATACACCTTATGCCTGACAAGTACAACAAAAAATTCTAACAATGAATAATATCCATTAAAGGAAAAGATTTTTAATACGTATGTGAATTTTTCAGATTCTACTAAATTTAACTCGACATTTTCTATATTTTTTATTTATTTTCATATAAATATATCATTTATATTTATGTTTTATATATACTTTTCATATATTTTTTTATAATAATCTGAGATCTGTCAGTGAAATATACATTGATGTTAAAATTCTTCATTAAAAAAAAACTAATATCCAAAAAATTATTCCCCAACTCGAGTTTAAATTGAATCTTCCCATTCTTTCCAGATATACTGAAAAATATACTTTATATGATCATTTCTCAATTTTTCAGGTAAAATTTAAGAAACTATATCACTAAAAAGACTAAAGATAAATTATTCACAATAATATATTATAGAACGCAACTGATATTTATTTTCAAATGTATATAATCAGTACAAATAAAAGAGATTGTTATTAGAACAAATGAGAAATGAAAAAAGCGGTCAAGCCCGTTTTTGAAAATTCATATTTTGATTTTGTGAGATTATTATTTTATTTAAAAGTTTTAATTATCTGGATACTATTATACATAAAATATGTAGTAAAAAAATTCTGACAAACATTTCTGTGAAACAAAAACTGGGTCTTTTATAGAGGTTTTTGTAATCCAAATAGTGCTGCAAACACCTCTTATAGAGGAACCAGTTTTTGTGTGACATGAAATTCTATTGAAACTTTTTTACTCCATATGTTATGTATATCACCGTACATATAATTAAAAATTAAAAAAAAAAGAATGTCGGAAAATCAAAATTTGGACTGTCGAAAAAAGGACTTAATCAATTTTTTCATCTCTTACTCAAATTATTCGGTCAAAATCAGAGAATTAAATGTATTTTTACAACAATATTTGTTGTAACTAGGCGGATCTTATCGGAATATAGATAATATTAGAATAATATTAGTAACTGATAAAAGAGCGTGGTTTATTAGATAACTTTATGATAGAGAGGAAATTTGAGAAGTTGACAGTATGAACTTTAACACAGAAGTGGTTATAAACAAAATCAAGGTTGTAGCTTCCTTTTGTATCGAAACCATATAAAGAAACCCTAACTTCACTAAATTTTCATTACAAAATTAAACAAACACTTCTGATGCTTTTCTCTTGGTAATCCTTTAGTGAAAACGTCAACCATCAACTCAGCTGATTGAATATAGTGCAACGTAATTAACGTAATTAATTTTTGAGTGCTTTCCTCACGAAGTGATGACGCATATCAATATTTTTCATTCTTGAATGGAAGACTGGATTCTTCGCGAGTTTTTGTGCCCCTTGGTTGTCATTGTAGATTTTGATTACTTCTTGATTCCCTTATCCGACTTCTTTCAGGAATCTGTTTAAATATAATGCTTCTTTCGCAGCTTCAGTGACCCCCGTATATTCGGCTTCGGTGGATGATAACGCCATAGTACGTTGTTTCTTCGCCTCCCAGGTTACTGCTCTATTCGCAAGGACGAACACACATCCAGTGTAAGATCTTATGCCCTGAGGACATGCTGCTCAATCAGGATCCATAAATCCCTCCAATTGATTAGAGTTCTTCTCGTACGTGATACCCAGGCTCGTGGTTTCACGTTATAAACAAAATCAAGTATGTAGCTTGCTTTAGTATCGAACCCATATCCAATAATATTTATGAATTTTTATATGCCTTTTTACAACAAAATCATGCGACTGATTTTTTTTAAAACATTGTCCAATTATCTTACAATTTTAAAATCAAAAGCTTTGGAATTATTTCGAAAAATAACAGTTTTTTTAATATCACCAAATGGTTGCGATAGTCTCTAAAAGGATAATAAAGTATTAACGATATTCCTAAAATGATTGTAGATAATTAATAATAATTATATTATTAATCAACTAAAAACATTTTTGCTTGAAATTAAAATGCAGATGTGCTATTGAAAAGAAGGATCGGCGGTTCGAAGTTACCCTCGAATCAGGGTGGAGAAACTTAACACGTACTTGTGCTATTCGATTTTGGGAAATCGGACTGCTGGAAGACCGAGGATCCTTATGAGCAAAAACACATATGCGCAGATGTGTTTCTTTTATCAGGATCTGAGTGCTCAGCACCACTCACCACTATTCCAAATCCTGGAATTCGTGTAGATATGCTAGCATTTCTGCAGGTGTATTGTTTCTTCATCAGGAATTCTGGAAAATCGAGAATGGCCCCTGTGCCAGCGCCAAGTCGATCAAAGGTACTATAGAATTGGATTTTTTGAATATTCAACTGTCATGAGCCAGCACAATGAAATGTACAGCATATTGTAGACGGCAATTAGTACTTTCAGAAAATGTACCTGTGCCACCCCCCGCTCGGCCAAGAACCCCCGGCACAGTGGCCTGAAGGGGGTAATTAAAGTTAAATGAGTGTATATGTCGCCCAACACGATGAAAAAACGTAAATGAAAGCTGTAAGCCCTCTGCAGAGAAAAAAACTTGTCCTGGCAGTACTCAAGAGTACTGAAGTAGGTGGCACGAGCATTTATTTGCTTCGGCTGCAATGCCCTTCACCTTTAATTACGAAATTTTCGAAACGAAGCATTCAAAAAGTTTGCAAAAATATTAACGATTAAGAGCATGTTGAGACATGCGGTGTAGTAATAATTAAAAAAAAATGGTCTTTAATTTTAATAATTTCCAAGGAATGTACCTACTAGTTCTATTGATGTAAGCGTTAGTGTGATATCACAGCACGATACATAAATCAGACTACTAAATAGTCTACCTCTTCAGGAACGGTAAGAGGATCCATTCCGGTCCCTTCGTAAGAATAACATGCGGCTGTGAGCGCACAGTAGCAGTCACATAAAAAATAAATGGGACTCGAAGCATTTTCCTAAATTTTATTCCGAAACGAAACTTGACATTTCTGTCTTCGGAATGAGCTATTTTTTAAAAATTAAAATTAATTATTTCCATTGTTTTTAAATCCTTTCAAATAATTATTTTATTAAATTAAAAATGATGTCCAAAAATTTGGTTTCCAAAAAGTTAAAGAAAAAATTTATTTTGTCAAAAATTTGTTTTCAAATTTTTTTCATAATTTCTCAGTTGGGTCACCCGAAAGATAATCCTTCTCGCCCCTGAGTAGGGTCGATAATCTAGAGCCACAAGGGCTCTTATTGAGGATACAGAAAGACCGACGACTAGAATCTAGCCTCTCTCCTTCGGCCTGGATCCCTGCCTGTCGGAAAATACCTTTCACGAATCAGTTCGCAGGGACGGGTTATTGAAGCTCAGGTACTACAGAACGGTCGCCGGATTCTCGGGGTTTCTGGTATTCAGTACGGTCGCTCTGCGGTACCTTTGCAGACACTCTGTCCCCTTGACTTTCAAGTCCAGACCTTCTTTAAGCCTGAACGTTGGGGTTTTTTCCACAATCCAGTCTCGTGACCAGATGTCAGCGGCCTCCACAACGATGGCCCCCGACCTAATGAAGATGTCGTTGAATCTGGGGGCATGTCCGTCGCGAGGTAACGCGTCAATCCCTTGTGCTCCAGAACGGTTTTTCTTTCTTACGGAGAGTTCCGTTAGTTGCTCTCCGACGGCTTCGACAAGATTGTCTCCACCATCATCACTTTTTCGCATCGCCTCTGGTGGGTTACCCCCTACGGAGCCTCCCACTTTTGTCGGTGGGTTAGGTGAGGAACCCGCAACAGATCCCTCGTCGTTTATGTTTGTTTTTGTTTTGTTTTTGGTGACATTTTTGTCCCACGCGAAGCTAGGGAAATAAGAAACACGCCCTACAGAGCCCCGCTTGCAGGAGGCTGGTCTAAATACTATGATATTCGACCTGGTGCCCCAAAGTCTCCAGTAAGACACCTCCTATGAAAACCCCCGCCTGACCACCTCTACCGAGGGGGGGGGGGGGGGGGGTTGCAGGTCGGGGCGTTCAATGATTCGTTGACCCTGGTGCCATTCAGCTCTTGACACGGCGATCAAATCTTAGCTTGGGAGCATGAGAACGCGTGCTCTCGATATTCCAGTAGGCTCCGCCATTACCCCCTAAAAGGATCGCTCCTTAGTTTGAGTCTCACCGATCAAAGTCCGTCAGTTTCCCATGATAGCCACATCTCGCGTTGCAGCCCCTCAGGTTCACCTATTTCAGATCTGTGGTCTAATGAGCCCCGTAAGCCCTTCCACCAGCTACGAGGTCCCACGATCCCTAGGGAGGGTGTTCATTCAATGAAAAAATAAAGAAAATCAAAATTTTGACTTTTGAAGTATATCGGCTTTCAAAAAAATGCTTTGATTCAATCAAAAATACCTAGAAAACTGAAAGCAAATATCCAAAAAAGATTTTCAATAGCAAATCAAATGTTAAAAAATGTATTGAATTTGTTATAAACAAATAAGTGAATCAAAATGGTTTCGTGGGAATTGGTGGCGATTCCTCACTAGATTCGCACTAAATTTGAACAGTGAATGAACAAAAAGAGTTCTTTTAGTTGAATTAATAAAAGTTAATATAAATTTATTATTTTAAAAGCAATTTTTATAAACAAATATCCATATCAGGTATTTCTGATGGAATGAATCAAGTTTTTTTCTACGGAATCGATCATATATTACTTGGAAATAAAACCTAAGTATCATATTTGGTCACCAAATGAAAGTTAATAATTTTTTGAACTACCCTGATTAACAAATGCACTATTTGACTTTTTTTGGAGGTATAAACTTGATGTTTTCGATGCAATTAACTGTAAATAGCTATCTTCTAAATTTTTACGTACACTTCGATGACAGTAAACTATTTATTATTTTAAACAACCAGCTACAAGGTCCCGCGATCCCTAGGAAGGGTGTTCATTTAATGAAAAAAAAATAAAGATAAAATTTTGACTTTTGAAGTATACCGGCTTTCAAAAAAATGCTTTGATTCAATCAAAAATACCTAGAAAACTGAAAGCAACTATCCAAAAAAGATTTTCAATAGCAAAGCAAATGCTAAAAAATGTATTGAATTTGTTATAAACAAATAAGTGAATCAAAATGGTTTCGTGAGGATTGGCGGCGATTCCTCACTTGATTCGCACTACATTTGAACAGTGAATGAACAAAAAGAGTTCTTCTAGTTGAATTAATAAAAGCTAATAAAAATGTGTTATTTTAAAAGCAATTTTTATAAACAAATATCCATATCAGGTATTTGTGATGGAATGAATAAATTTTTTTCTACGGAATCGATCATATATTACTTGGAAATAAAACCTAAGTATCATATTTGGTCACCAAATAAAATTTAATAATTTTTTGAACCACCTTGATTAACAAATGCACTATCTGACTATTTTTGGAGGTACAAACTTGATGTTTTCGATGCAATTAACTGTAAATAGCTAACTTCTAAATTTTTACGAACACTTCGATGACAGTAAACTATTTATTATTGTGAACAACAATCATTTAAACAAATTTTCATCATTTTATGTATTTTTAAATAAAATACCGCTTTTTCACGAAATTAACAGTCAGCTATTTGAAAAGGTTTTTTTGCTATGAGTCGATAACATTTGATAATTGTTTAACCAAACCTAATCAACAGAAGCATTATTCTGCTATTTTTCACTATTTAAACTTTTTTTTTATGTTATCCATGGTTAATAAAACATTTGTTAACTTTTTTTGATAGTTCGATAACGACCCAGTATTTTTATTTTTATTAATAATTCAATCAACGTAGCCATACATGGTATATAATATAAGATTTTTACAAGAATTTTACTGGTTCCTAGAAAAAATCATTGCTAAATAACTGGCTGTCAATTTCGCGAAAAAATCGTTATTTTATTTATAAATACACAAAATGATGCAAATTTGTTACAAAGACAATTTTACTATCGTTATGACCTTCGGTTCAGAGTCTACAATGTTAAGGGGTTAGTCAAGTTTCTGGCACCCAAAAAAGGCAATTTTTACTATTTTTTTTAAAGACAGGTTTATTTACGTTGAAAAAAATGTTGTGGCATTCGAATACTCTATATATTTCGAGAAGTCACAGTAATTTTTTCCTCATAGAATATCTGTAAATGAGCGAGTTATAGTCCATCTCCCACAAGTCTAAAAAAATGCGTTTTGCGGTGATCAATACTCATAATGACAGTATCATCTGAAACGAAAAATTCGAGTGTCAATAGCTAAAGGATCGCTTACTCTTGTCTTTAATCGAAGCATTAAGCAATATTTCAATTTTTTATCAAATGGCGCACGTTTAAACACGATTTTGTTTTTTGTTCAAAAAAACTTTTTTTTTGCTATAAAAAAAGAAAAAATTGATAAATCAAAAATGCTTCGCTCAAGGACAACAATTTTGTGCTATAAATGACTGCTCAAAATTTGGTAGCGATCGGATAAGCCGTTCTCTAGATATCTTGATCACCGCAAAACGCCTTTTTTTTAGACTCCTGGGAGATGGACTATAACTCGCTTATTTACATATATTCTATGAGGAAAAAATTACTGTAACTTCGCGAAATATATAGTATTCGAATGCCACGACATTTATTTCAATGTAAATAACGCTGTCTTTGAAAAAAATAGTAAAAATTGCCTTTTTTTGGGTGCCAGAAACTTGACTAACCCCTTAAGTTAAATTTATACTTTATTTACCGCTGGCGCCAGATCCGTATGGATCATTCACAAATATGACCAAAAAAAACGAATTTTAAAGAATATTTAAAGAAAAAAATTAAATTTTAATCAATAATTGAAGGAAAGGAACAATTGATTCAAACGGAAGACAACATTTTCACAAAATGGAGGAGTTGATTATTTTCTAAAACGAAATACGATCTTTCGTCTGGTTTTCCAAGACTAAATACAAATTCTAACAAAATAGGGTTATTCAGCTATAGCGTGTCAGGAGGGTCAACAACAATCACACACAAGGGAAAACACAACAAGTAAGTAATTGGACCAGAATATAACATAATATACAAGAAATTATTATACTCAGTGAAGAAAAGTTTCTCTATTTTGTTTGACCAAATTAAACAAACTAAAATTCTTGAAACAAAGGAAAGGGGTCCACACAAAATCTAATTGAAAATCTTCCTTCCTGAACATGACAAAAACGAACTAATACTTTCAATATAATCCATGACAGCACTTGATAACAATCTAAAAATTCCTTATTTACACTCAAAAGTGTCATTTAATAAAAAGGTACTTGGAAAAACTCGAAAATTAACTTAAACGGAAAGACAACGATGTTGCTCCGCAAGCTGCTTGACGGAAGATGAAGGTTTTTGCCAGCAGTGCTTTTTTCTTTGGCAACCGACTTGATCCTGATTGGTTGAAATTGGGCAAACTGATTGGCGTCACTAGGGAATGGTTAAACCGAAGAAAAGGGCTCTCAGGGATGTGACTAGACGTAGATTTAGGGATGCTGTGTCCAAACAGAATATTCTCATCTGAATTTGATGATCATAATCGATCAATTGCGACCATGAGATGTTGAATTATTATCAAAGACTTCCTCTCTGAATCATCTGCACAACCAAGCCAGCTACTAGGACTTCATAGAACCATCCAATTTAAAGTCCCTAGTACCTAGAACGTTGACATTGATGATCGGGGCATGAGCTAAACAGATCCCACTCGCATTGTCGGGGATCGACAATAAACTTTCCCAAATTAGATCTTTTGAACTCCACTCCAAGGTGCATAACCAAAAAATATCCAAAAATATCCCGTAGGTCCCGGGGTACGAGTAGAAGGATAGGAACATTTTGACACACAGCAGGAGGTTTGGCGGGAAATTTCAAAGGATTTGAGTAACTTCAGTCGACAGAAGGTGTCCCAAATGGTTTTTGAAGTTTGTCATTAGGTCAGAATGGATGAGGCTTCTTCAGGGTAGTCGTATTAATCGGTGAATACATAAACAAAAAGGAAAAACAGGCAAAACCAATTCTTAATAATAAAGGAACTAAAGTGGATAAAACCATAGTCTTGGAAAACCATGTAGCTTGCGGATTCAGGCACTATAATTCTGTCTTTATATTTTAAAAACAAATTAATCAAATTTTTGAAAATTATTGAATTTCTGAAAATTCATTGCTTGTGACTTGCCATATAATCGCAACGCCACATTTCTTAAACAACTGTTTTCACAATAATAAATTGTTTATTGTCATCAAAATGTTCTTAAAAAGCAACGGAGAACTTCCAGCAAGAAAATTGTTTATTAAAATTTGAAGAAGTTTTCTGGAAACTTTTAGCTCAATCGGATTAATGTTCACAAAATGATAAATGTTCTCAACTGCAAGCGGCAATCTTGATGCTGCCCTATGCGACTTGAACTTCATATCGTCCGCTGCAACACGTTGTTGTAGCTGAGGAGGCACGTGCATAGGACGGCGACAAGGCATCCGCTTGCAATTGAAAACATTCATTTTTTTTAAAAATTGAATGATTGAGCTAAAACTTTCCAGAAAATACCTTTAGATGTTAATCAGAAACTTTCTCGCTGGAAGTTTTTCTTTGCTTAAAAGTCGTTCAATAAAAAAAGAGCTGAAGGAAGAAATTAATGATTTGTGCAAAATCTCGAAAAAATTATCAACTTTTTGTTCATTGAAATATTTTACGTTTTTAGTAATTACACCACAGTCTCACTATTTTAACGAGCGATCACACGCGTTATATGAATTCCTAGAATTGCTGGTAAATTGCGCAATATCATGGAAAGAGTTCAGGCGGCCCTGACTGTTTACGTTTCGCTGTACGCGCTATATGAACAATGTTATTTTCAGGCAACCCTCGAGATTGTTCGTCTATCGAGACTCTCGTGTACTTCAAAAACCGCAAAAACTACAAATATTTTCGAGATAAAAAAAGATGAGACTTGAAATTCTTTAAAAACTTCAGTCGTTGACCTTCAGGCCAATACTTCGCAGGCTCAATCCACGCGTATAATAATTTCATAACTGTTTTGAGACGAACCATATGTAAGTCTTTATCCATTTTCGTAACTTATATGAATAAATATATTATATAAATAAATTAATTTAAAGACCCGTGAATAATTTTTTATGGTAAAAGTTTATCTGAAATTCTTTAAAAATAATAAATGCATAAATCATGGAAAATACAGGTGAATACAATTTTACATAAGTTAGAATATCCCGTTTCCAAGTCCTAATTAAGGCGAATCATTTATATATAATTTTTTACCTATTCCATTTAATAGGTTTTTATTTCTGTAGTGGGTCTTTCTCTTTTTCCTCTTCTGCTACACTCATAGAGCTAGTAGCTAGTAAACGCGACGTTGCCGAGTACTGCTTCTCAGCCGCTAAGGCGGCAATTTACTCAACGATCGAGAGTGAGAAGGCTGTCTTTATTTTAATATTAATACGATAATTTCCCGGTGACACATACATTTTCTTATATGTATATATTCAGAAAGATTTACGCTTTATTATTCGATATTTTCTCGCAAAATTGCATAGATATCCAAACTACTAAAATTCATTATGTGCGCAAGTCTGACATGTTGCCATATAAGACTCCATGTGTAATGCAGCAACTTCATAAACTAATATTTCGAAAAGTAGTTTAGTTAACCTTGCAGAAATTATGCAGGGTGATGAAGGGACCATTGATGTGAATAATGTTTTTGATTCAGCCAAAAAGTATGGAAAGTCGATAATCATCGAACCTTCTCAAAGACGAATATTTTTGACTGGATGACGAAAATTTATGTCTTGCGACCAAGGCCTCCGAGGGTCATCACTAATCCGTTTCAAATTTTATAGAATGTTTACATTATTTAGTTTTCATGGTATTTATTTTTCATACAATAATAAGTTTGTTTCTTTGCAATAATTATGTTCTTTGGATGGCGAATCTAAAAATGTGGTCCATTTCTTCACTGAAAAAAAATATTTTAAATAAAAAAAAATTGCTTTGATTCAAAGAAATGGTCGTCCTGAATACGTCCAATCATGTATTTCTTCAATCCAAAGAAGTCGCTTAATTGTATGAAAAATAATAAATTATTGAAGCAAATAAATAATTTCTTCACCCTGTGAAATATTATTTGAGCGAATGGACGATGTCTTCAAATGTATGAAATTGGAGATTCAGATTTAAAAACCAGGCGTTTTATATTTGATTTTCTTACTTGAACCTCGGATATTATTGTGACATTTGTCACTGAAATGTTATATAATAACTGGGGGAGAATAGGCTATAATTGCGAGCTTTGAATTGAGTGTCCTATGAATTATAATGTGATTTTGATGTGTTGCATCTTTTAGGTTCGAGCTCACATTATCAGCGAACTCGTGTGAGTACTCAAATGCTGGTTTATTTCAACAAAATGAAGATTATAGAGTAAGAAGTATAGAATATGATAATCCTGGTTTAAAAGAAAATTCCTTGAAATGGAAAGTCTGAACTTAGAAGAAGTAAATTTCAAAAATTAAAAAATTTCTAATACGTAAACACTAAATTTATAAACGATTTCACAATTTGAAATTATTACGACTGATTTGCTCAAAGTTCAGGTCATGGTAGAATCATACAAAAAATCAGCACAGTTAAAAAAAAAATCAATTATAGTCGACGGTATATAAACCCAAGAGATCAGAAATATGGCGTCGGGCCTGTTAGTCGCACGCTTGTTTGCTCTATCTGTTTTCGCCTGTAGTGGGTCTTCCTGACTAAAACTGTGTCTGATTTTTTAAAGGTGAAGTGCGGGGCTAGTGATCAGCCGAATTTTGTTTTAGTGGTGAGGTGCTGACCTAAATTTTAATGTGTATTGTTCGATGAAAGTAGTGAACTAAATTTCTGGTTACTATCGGTCCAGCAAACATTGACTCTCAGGCTGTCAAACAGCTGACTGGTTCAGGTGCGCACCGAGAATGGGTGCTCCTGGTATGACTTCAGCTGACCTAACGCAATTCGAGGCCCTGCTAACTTCAATAAAGGAGGATACTTCGATAACCAAATAGGATGTAGCTGCCTTAAAGGGTACGGTTTCTCAGATTCAATGCGAATTAGACCTTCCGAGAGGAGAAACAGAATCTCTGAAATTAAGGAACAATGGTCTGGAGGAGAAAAACACGGCTTTGGAAAACAACATGAAACTGCTGAAAGAAGAGGTTTTGCAGCTCCGAAAGGATGCCAGTGCCAAAAATGTGATTCTGCATAAGCTCAAGGACACTGAGTCATGCAATAAGGACCTAGTCTCGTCTGTACGTGGGGTGTTCTCGAAAGCTAATGTAGAATCTGTTGTGGTCGAATCTGCTTTTCGTTTGGGAAAGAAGCCTGCTGACAGAGAGGTGTTGATTAGGTTGAGTTCTCCATCTCAAAGATTCCAGGTCTTTCAAGAATCGAAATCCTTCAAGGCAATGGGATTGGCAGTCTCAAGTGACAGGTCGAATTTTAAAAGGCTGGCGAGAAGACAGCTCATGCAGAATAAGAGCAGCCTAATAGCTCGAGGTTTCGATGTAATCTTAAAAGGTAACCACTTGGAATTCGACGGGAAAGTGCTGTCAGCTGACGAGATTAATGCCATGTCTGCTAACCCTCCATCAAATTCGCTAGATATATTTCTTGAAGCGAAGGACACAGTGAGGAGACAGGGAGGTAGACCTGCCAAAAGAACTGGGTCAGGGTCGGAATCATCTTCCTCGACCGAGGACTCTCGTTGAAACAGGGACGGCTCCATTAGCAATTTTCTATCCGGAAACCCAATCCAGAACCACTCGACAAAAACACTGTGAAGAGGATCGACTAGCTCCCGTAAGGACAGTAAATGATTTGCCCTTGATGGTGAGAGGGAGGTCAGCCCGGATTATTTTCTGGAACTGTCATGGATTCTTGAATGTTGGAGACTTATCAATGTTTAACTTGGACTCGGATATTTTATGCTTGAGCGAAACTTGGTTCCCATTGGCGCCTGCAACCCCCTCTTGGCTGTCCCAGAATGGTCTCTTCACTGTGGATGCGAAGCGAGTAAGTAAATTTGGTAGAGCTAGTGGGGGTTTAGCGCTATTTGTGAGTCGGAAAAGGTTTACATGTGAGTCGTTGGGTACATCCCCAGAATGGATTTTTGTAAAGTGCGCCGACCATTCTATGGTTTTTATTGTGGGTCACATTTATTTTAAACCGAGTCTTTATAATGAATATTTGCGCGACGGTTTGGATACGATACTTGACCGATTAGAGGAGTTACATCCTTCCACACCTATAATTCTGGGGTGGGGGGGGGGGGACTCCAATGTTCGGATCGGGGATCTGAATCATGTATGCCCCGATGTTATACCGGTGGGGGCGAATGCCAACTTGCGGAGGCTGGTTTCCGACCCTGTAATTTGTAAACTGGGTACTATCCTAGTTGAGTGTTTAGAATTACGCGGTTTTGCTATTCTGAACGGAAGACTTAAGGGTGATTGTCCGGGTAGCCTCACTCGCCTCTCTTTTGAAGAGGGGAGTACAATAGGCCTCACAGCATACGCGTTACTTTTCATGGAAGTGGTAACTGACTTCATAATTGTTCCAATCGCTACTCGCTCGGACCATCTTCCGGTCTGTGTAGAAATACTGTTCCCGGGAGGAGGGGGGCTACGTGAGGCTAACAGTGTAAAGCCTGAAATTAATGTGAATGCAAGGCTGTCTTGGAGGGAGGATAGAAGAGGGGTATTCTAGATTCACTGATTCTCCCGGATTCGCAGGCGGTGCTCGACTCTTCGGTGGCTGAATTAAATGGAAATCTTATCTCGGCAATTAATGCGGCGGCCTCAACTGCTTCTATGACTCCTGCTGCTTCTTCGCGCTTTATAGGGAAAAAGCCTTGGTTTGATTGGGCATGTTTCAATGCCAAAAGGAAAGCTGAAAATAGCCTAGAGGAGTGTAAAAGGTCAGGGTTCGCGTCGGAGCTCTTGCATCTGCCAGAGGGACTACGGAATTTTGGAGAGCAGTTAACTTCTTTAAGCCTAGACTTGCAGACGGTACTAACATTGGCATTCAATCGTGGCAAGCTTTAGCGAATACCTTGTATCCTCCTAAAGTGAACCTTGATCTTTCTTGGCGTACAAACGCGCATCCCCTTCTGGATTCCCAAATCTCAAAAGATGAAATTAAGGCTGCTATCCGTAAATGTATGAAGGGGAAAGCCCCTGGACATGATGGTGACCCCGCCGAGTTTTACCGAGCTTTACCTGAATTAGGGCTTGACTATCTTGAGTGTCTATTCAGGAGGATCTGGGAGTCTGTGGAGGTTCCCCCTTCTTGGGAAACTATTCTCACGTGCATGTTATTCAAGAAGGGGGATAAAGAGGATCCGGGATTTCACAGAGATATTGCCCTCGTGAATGCTATTGCGAAAATATTTACACGGATCCTCCTGGATAGGCTTGTTGAGGGGACGAACGCTGAGAATTGTATACCCGAATTTCAGGCAGGTATCAGGGCTTCCAGAGGCTGTTCGGACCATATATTTGTTCTAAACTCTATTGTTCAGATGCATCTCTCCACTCCTGGTCGTAAGGTTTTTGCATGTTTCGTTGATTTTGAAAGGGCATTTCCTTCAGTCAATCACGACCTTCTTTGATCTAAACTATTGAAACGAAATTCATTAGGATAATGAAAAGTCCTTACGATGCTGCCAAGATGTCCATCCGCACACCTGAGGGTCTCGCTGACCCAGTGGACGTGACTTGCGGGGTTCCCCAAGGGGAACTTTTAAGTCCGGCCCTTTTTATTTTGTTGATTGGAGACCACGAAGATTTTTTTGGGATCGGGGAGTAAGGGGGATATCTATCAATCATTTGATGGAGGTTATCTTGCTAGCATATGCCGCTGATATCGTGATGCTTGCTGATTCCCGAATTGATCTTCAGAGGAAAATTGATCTCCTTGCTGAGTATTGTGACCTCAATCTTTTGGACGTTAACACTTCAAAGACCAAGACCATGATCTTTCATAAAGGAAGGCCACCTAGGATTCCGGGTTTCACTTTCAATGACACGCAGCTCGAGATGGTCAGGGAATATAACTATCTGGGGAAACCATTTTCGAGCTCTGGTACGTTTGCACTGCCTTGTAATAAAAGAATTGGCTGCCGCAAGGGTGTCTACGGGGGCAACTTTACAAGTTCTGCGGAACTCCAAAGCAGAGTCTTGGCGCTCAAAACTCATTTTTTCTAAAGTCTCGTAGCCAATGTTCTGCTTTACACTATAGAAATTTGGGGGCTAAGATACTGTGAGGAAGTTCAGGTCATCCAGTCCACATTTTTCCAGAAAGTGCTTGGGCTTCCTCCTTACACTCCAGGTTATGCGCTGAGACTACAGCTAGGCCGAGTCCCAATTGCCTATAACATCTTAAAAATGGCATTGAACTGGTTGGATAGGGTTCTGGGCATGCGGGAAGAAAGACTGCCTATAATTTGTTTGTTACGGCTGCAGACCCTGGATGATTCGGGTACCGCTGTTCTAAAATTTAACTGGGTCTTACAAGTTAAAAATCTCTTATCGTTGTGTGAGCAAGATGATATGTGGCATGGCATGGATTTGCTGTACCTACAGGCAATTCGAGGCTTACCTCCGGGGGTGGACTTGCACAGGTACTTGCATATGTATTTATATATCCATATATTAAGTCTGTATCTTATGCTGTTGTTCCATAAATAATAATAATAGGCAATGACCCCGGACAAACGCGAGAACATCGATTTAAATGGTCGGACCAACTCAGGAGGGACCTTCTTACCTGTTGGCGAAGAAGCTCACCGGCGCGGAGAGGATTCATGAAGAGGTTGCATGACCGTTGGGGCAATATGCACCCGGAATATGCTCATAAAATGCCTCAGTATTTGAGAGATCAGGTAACCTTCTTGCGAAAAAACGGATATGAAGCTGTTTATCAACAGGAAGAGGAGCAACATCCTCCAGCGAACATTCCACCCGTTCCAGCAAGACCACCTTTGCAGATAGCCGATAATGTCAACATGAGAATTAGGAGATCTATCCACCAAAAAGTCTTCCTCAGGATGGACAAATTAGCTGAAGCTAATACTGCTCTCCGCGATTTGCTCCCCGAAGATGTTAATCTGTGGAATCTGAACTGTGCAGTTTACGAGAAGGCGGTCTCCCTGCTTAGCGACGATAGAAGTAACGAAACTTCGGTACGTCTGAGTAAGACACGCGAGCGTATTGCACAGCTTCAGTTCAAAATTGAAACGGCGAGACGGCATGCAACAAATGTTCAGTGCGTGATTAGCTACATAACAGCAAATAAAAAGTTCACTCCAAAAGTTAGGGCACTTGCTCGAAACTTGAGGAAAGCAAATCACACGCTGAACAAGTGTAAACTGTCGAACATCAAGCAGCACTGGACGCAAAAAGTAAGATCTCTTTCAACAGCGAAACAGCGCCTTGAACGGCGAGTTAAGTGGATTCAGGAAAATTCCACCTTTTCTACTAATCCTTCCCGTCTGTTCAATAAAGCGTCATGTGTAGTTAAAAATCCGCCTAGTCGAGAAGAGATTCAAATCTTCTGGGAGCAAGTATATGGAGATACTTATCAGCTAAATGAAGACGCTTCCGATATATCACTCTTTCGTAACTTTTGCCAAAGGCAAAGGTTACAAGATCCAGAGGAAGAGTGTCCACTAATTACTGCTGAAGAAGTGAAGAAAGTTATCGCTAGAACTAAGAACTTTTCGGCGCCAGGGCCAGATAAAATCAACAACTTTTGGTGGAAGAAGTTTACTTCTACGCACGAACATCTAGCTCGTATATTTACTACTTTCTTAAACGGAGAACAACCCGTCCCGCAGTGGCTAGTGGAAGGACGCACGGTATTGATCCCTAAGGCCGGAGATTTGTCATGTCCAAAGAACTACAGGCCCATAGCTTGTTTAAACAACAGCTACAAGCTATTCACTGGCATCCTCAAAGAGAGGATATTGACATCTATCGAGTCGGTATGGAGTGCAATAGGCGAACAACGTGGATGCAAGAGAGGGCTGGCAGGTTGCAGGGAGAACCTGTTAATAGACAGGTGTATTACCCAGGACTCGATCAGGTATCGACGCAATCTGTCCATGGCTTGGATGGATTACCGTAAGGCATTCGATAACACAAACCATGAGCTTCTTATCAAGCTCCTTGAGTGCATGGAGGTGCATCCAAAAATATTGAGATGCATAGAAGAGCTTATGCTGTTGTGGCGGACAAGATTTGTCATAACATCTGACAAAAGACAAGTGACTACAAGCTTTGTCACATATAAGAGGGGGGTCTTTCAAGGAGACTCTCTAAGTCCGATACTTTTCTGCATTTCCCTCTTGCCTCTATCTATTGTGCTCCGAGGCAAAAGCTCTGGATACCTATGTGGCCCGCCGAGCAGAAGAGAATATAAGGTCAACCACCTTTTATACATGGACGACCTTAAACTCTTTGCTTCCTCAAAAAAGGACCTTAACATCCTTGTAGATGCGGTAAATAGGTATTCTAAGGCGATTGGCATGAGCTTCGGACTGGACAAGTGTGCCTGCGTTCACCTACACCAAGGAAGACTAGAAACTACATCATCCAGTGACGATCAGGATGTTCAACTCATAGGCGGAAATACCATTCAACATCTTGGTATTGGAGAAACATATACATATCTTGGAATACCGCAAGCGGAAACCCAAAATGTGCATAACTTGAAAACGGCCCTTGGAAAAAGGTATCGCCAAATTCTCAGAAAAATTTGGGCTTCCGAATTATCTGGAAAGAATAAGATCCAGGCGACCAAAATGCTGGCCGTTCCTATACTGCTCTACACGTTTGGTGCAGTAAAATGGAACGTCGATGAGTTAAAACAACTTGATCGAAGCACACGCAAGATGATGACAATTCAACTAAGTCTTCATCCTAGATCTTCCGTACCTCGAATATATCTCCCTCGCGATAAAGAAGGTAGAGGATTGCTCAGCTTAGAGTGTCTTCATCGAAGAACGGTTCTGGCTACAGCCTGTTCAGTTCTAAAAAGCACGGATTCCCTTATGCGACTCGTACATCAACATGAAGAAGCCAATGCTGCGGTGTTTCCATACCATGCAGCAGGTAGGGCCGCAGAGGAGCTTGACCTCCCATTTGATTCCAGCGACAATACACATAGCCTAACATCACTAACACCTCTGGTGCTCAAAATTCGTATACAGGAAGCAGAACATATGCTTCTACTAAGAGAACATGCTGAGAAAACCCTCCATGGTAAGTTCTACGGCATCCTACGTAGAGAAGAGCTCTCGATGGGTCTGACCAACATGTTTCTCAAGTCTGCTGGATTGAGATCGGAGACCGAGGGATTTCTTTTTGCCTGTCAAGACGGCGTCATAGACACCTTAGTTTACCGCGAGCGCATAATGAATATACCTGTACGCGATACCAACTGCCGAGCGTGCAAGCTAGAGCCCGAAACACTTGGACATGTTCTCAGTGGATGCTCTAAATATGCACGCTGCGCGTACATAGAGAGACACAATGCAGCTCTAAAAGTGATATATTACCATCTTAGGCATTTCTATGGTGTTGATATATTGCCCGCCTTGCCATACGCCCAGGGGAACTCGAGTCAGTCGTGGAGAATGATCAGTGTAAGATCTACTGGAATTTCTCATTCTCCACCACTCAACGTATCAGTGCTACGAAGCCTGACATTGTCCTCCAAGATCTGAAGAACAAGATCATTTACGTGATTGAATTCTCGGCACCAGCCGATGGTAATATCACGGCAAAGGAGAGAGAAAAACAGGCGAAATATCAAGCACTTCTTTTCGAGCTGAGTAAGCTGTACCAAGGCTACAAAGTCCATCTTATAATTCTCATAATCGGCTGCCTTGGAGGTATGAAAGCTTCATTTATTAGCCAACTCAACAAGATTCCGGCTTGCCAGCGTCAGGCTCATTTCATCGAGAACCGGATGCAAAAGGCTGTTCTCCTGGGATCACTCCATCTGGTCCGTCAACACTGTTCCTCTTAAATTCTGCAAAGATTGGTAGCTCTAAAAAAGTATCCAGAGGTGAAACCTTCATCTCCAACTGTCTTGTCTGCCGCGTAAGGTCATCCGCGGCTAGAGACCTGACTCCAGGGAACAGTGTTGCCCGATGTTATCACGCGTAAATTTCCCGCTCTTGCTTACCTTCTAGGACAGAAGGAGCAGAAGCGGATGACGTACACGTTCCAGTAGCTTTGGGATTGGTTTCTTTAAGGAATCATGATCGAAGCTTCCGGAGCCTACAACTTCTCTAAAATTAACAATAATATATAAACGCAAGAAAAAGTTACCATTTACACTTTTTTCCCCGATATTTCTGAGAGAGTGATAAACAATATTTCAACCTAGTATTAAATATTTGATTCAGAAGAACTAATTTACTTGAGGTTCTATCGTCCTTTAGGAACACATTCTCATCAAGAAACTCGCGCTCGATCTTTCGTTTAAAAATCATGTAAACCTCGCGCTTCACGCTCATTTCCGTTCATCGTTTAATAGAAACTCAAAAGTTTGAACGCGCTTACGGCGCGCGATTTGGCCGTCGCGCTTTGCAGCGACCATATGTTATGTTCTATGTTCTTAGATAGAAATTACTAAATTTATATTTGATTCAGAATGAAGAAGGAAATTTCTGTACTTCAGCGTATATTTCCGTATCTTTCTAATAAATCCTACAATCAGAAAGATTTTCACCAGCTATCTAAAAAGGGGAAAAAAGAGTATCCAAGTCGTTTTTGGAACATATATATGATACATTTTTAAATGATGATTGAAAAATGGAAATTGGAAGCTTTGACAAATGGACATTGGAAGCTTGTTTGGTTCACTTTCTTCTTCATCCCCGCCTTAAGTTTATTTTGGAGATTAGAAAGATATGGTCAGTATTGCATTCAGAGTCCCGCATGACCCCGTGTGGAAAAATTTCGGGGTGCTAGCCGGGCGCTTGGCAGACCGTCTTGTGTCTGTTCAGATGCTGGGCAGACGGTCTAATAGCGCCGCTGGCCAGAACTGTAACGCCTTAACCATGAGATGGACTAGATTAGACGGTGCTAACCAGCCGCTGATCAACTCGTCAAGACTAGACGAGCTAATCAGACGCTAGCCAGAAGTGTAACGCTTTTACCACATCCCAAGTGCGAAGTTAGATACGGTCCAGCACTGGCCCAGTATTGCCAAACATATTTCCGGAGATCGGCTGCCAATATCGTACCGTTGCTGAAATGATAGCTCCGGTATGAACTTGGCGGTCAATTATGGCCCAGGCTCTGGCCGCCATTACCGGAGTTAATTTAAAAAATAATAAAAAATCAATATTAATTAATTGCTAGTATTTTGACTTTGAATATCAATGGTCCTGGTCTAGACTGAATACATATATTACATTTTTAAATATTATAATACAAACAAAATTTCTAACGCTAGGGGGTATCGAACCTATATGTATACTTAAATCTATCGCCTAGTAGTCGGAAGTCCATTGCGCTAAACCTACGAGTTGAAACTCGATGAAAAAGCCATCCTAATAAGCTACAGCTCAAAAAGGTTAAAACACCAAATTTTAAACTCTCTTTTCCTAATTGAATATTTATTATTATACGACGTTATGCAAATGTGAAATATACGAACTGTTAACATGAATATCAATAATATAATTTTTAAATAAATAATTTATATCGATTACAATTCTTTTCGTGTAATATTTCCTTTTTTCGCGTTTTATACTACTTTACAACTTTCTACAATGGCGGGAAACGTGATTCTTCATGAACATTTAAAATTTTTAACGACGGAACTTAGAAATTTAATCGTGAACTTTGACAATTTTTTAATAACACATTTTTTTAAACTTCCGCGTAAGGTTTGGTTTTTAGATGTTTCAGACCATTTTAAACGTTTAAGATTGACATAAAATATGAGTTTTTCTGAACATTTACAATTTTACATAAAGATGGAACTCAGAATTTTGTTCTTAAAAAAAAAAAAAACAGGAAAAAAGTTGTATTCGCGACAGATACATGTCAATGATGGCAACAGAAAACGATACTGCACACTTTGAAATACTTTAAAGTTTTCCTAATCATGTCCGTCTGCTGAGGATCACACCAGACCGTCACGACAGCATTTAGATATTTTCAATCGAGACCGTCTGAGGGGCCAAGACCAACACCCTGTCAGACCGTCTTGACTAGGCGGTGTACTTTCAGTCTAGCCAGCCGATCTCTATTTTTCCACACGGGACTCTTGTATCTTTTACTAGTTCTCTTAGCCTTTCATCCGCAATAACGAAGTAAATTATACTATGGCTATTTCATTTACGCCAGGTGTACAACTGTAGATGTGGATCATTTTATGTTGATCCAAGTATTTGTAGAGAAAAGGGCTCGAATTTTATATACCGACTCCTTTTCGATGGATTGCCGGGACTCTATGAAGCGAAATTCGACCAACAATAGGTAATTCGAAAGGTTATTTAATAACCCTCGGATGGTTGGATTGATTTTTTCATATCATCAACAAGCTTCTTTAAGTTTCCGATATGAAAATATTTATAAGTATTATTTAGGATGATACAAAATATAATCGAAACTGGTATTTAACATTCTAGAATCTGCAAAGAAGACAAATTGGACAATAAGCGTTAGTATACGCACTACACTCGTCATTGTTAGGATCACATGAATCCACACTGAACAAGCACAGACATACACACATATATACGTGCATGAATACATGAACCCATTTTTCTAACATTCAGGGAGCAGAATCATGTCAAACTGTGATTTTGTGGTATATCAAATTCGAGCTACCCATGGTATAGCAAATTAGAGCCACCCAGTACAAAATGTTCATGTTCAAAAAGCATAACCCCTAAACAGAAGCGTCTCGATATCTACAGAGCAATACTATTCTGCTAACCCTACTTCGCCACTACATAAAACACTTATTGGAAAAACTACATTCCCGAAATAATGAATAGACATTTAAGATTCCCTGGAATGAACTCAGGATATCCGATTTTTTATTTTTCTGTCTCACACTTTTTGTAAAGCGAATGAAACAGTGAAACTGTCACTATTTTCTGCTAAACTTAAGTGCGTTCAGTTTCCACTGTTACCAACCTAGTACATGTTTTAGTTTTCCAGAAATCCAGGTGGCTCTAACTCAAGCCCTATATATCAAATTCGTGTAATTTCCTCTAATAAATATGCTCTTTTCTAAGCATAAGCTAACTAATTTTTCCCTGGTACAATTTTTCCTTGTTGGATCCCCCTTTCTGTACCTGTACCCTTACGTTGGACGCCAACTCATACAAGCGTCTAGACCCCGGCTGCAACTTTTGCGCTCGGCTCTCGTCTTGTGCGCGCGCACCACCCACCTACCCGCGGGAAATTTAGAAGTTGATCTTTCGAATTTCTTTATGTTTCTAAGTATGGAGCTCGAAAGTTTTTGGCTGTAAGGGTATTTAAAAGAAGCCAATTTGCCATTCTGTGTTACAATGAAATTTATTATTAAAATAAATAAAATAAATTTAAATAAAACTTTATATTAGATATAATATACAGATCGGTATAGCAGCGTGCTTAGAAATTCAAAATGCATTAATTTCTTCAAATCTGATCAAATATTCACAATTGAAGTAATAATCTGGAATTCGTCGATTGAATTGTTTTTTATGAATAAAGTGTAACGTACATATGAAACTCTTCTTAAAATTTGCCCTGAAAGGTAGAAATTTAATGTGAGTACAGTTGATTGTAGGTTAAGGTTTAGAAATTAATTTGCTCTTAAAACAGTTATAAGTTATAAAACAGTTATTTTATTGAAATGCGAAGAGTAATGAAATCTTTTAGTCTATTATAAAAGAAGCATCCCGTTTGGGAGAAATATTGCTACTAAAGTTTTTTAATTATCAAGATATAAGTTATCTTCTGTTCATTACAAAATAAATAAAGAGATTTCGAAGCACTGTTTTTAGACTGGTACCAATTATTTTATAGATTGCAATTACCATATTTTCATATCGTAAATAATTCTGTAAGTTTTTAATTTCTTCTGCGCTAATATAGAATGTTAAAATAAACATTTTTTTGTGATATGCAACTGCCAAATTATGAATTTTATCAGTTGAAAATTTCGATGTTAATTCAGTTTCAGAATTAGAATGAGTCATGGCCATAAAACGGATTTTTCAAGGGGGAAGATTTCAAAATATTGTACGAACGATTGAAAATTTTTTAGAAAATTTCGAATGATTTCACAAATATTTCAAGTAATTAGTAACGTTTTCAACAAATTTCAAAGATTTTAAACGATTTCAAATTTTTGTAGACGATTTAGAAAGGTTTTATAAAGATTCTAAATATTTCAATGATTTCAAACGAATACAAAAGATTTCCGGAAAATTTCATAAATATTCCAAAGAATTCGTAAGGATTTTGAAACACTGTAAGAATTTCAATGATTTTAAAAAGAGTACAGTACACCAGATTCAGAAGATTTCGAAACATTTCAAATGTTTTAAACAATTTCTGAAGGTTTCAAAAAATTTTAGAAGATTTCAAAAGATTGGAATGATTTCAAGCGAACACAAAAGGTTTCACAAACAAATATTAATTTTATAAATATTTCAAAAATTTCATAAAGATTTCAAAGATTCTACAAAAAATGTTATACTTCAGAAAAGATTTTTGATGATTTCACAAACATTTTGAAAACTTAAACAGATTTAAACTAATTTACATAGATTTTGAAAGCTTTCTTTGAAAACTGTTGGCCAATAAAAAATGAAATGGACACACTCTTACAGGTGTCAAAATTCGAAAACTATCAATACATTAGAGGTTATGTTTCTTAACAGCGAAGCGATATAACTTTTTACACATACAATTTTTATTTTTGACAGTTTATACTAGAAATAATTATTTTACTTACTTTCTGTGTGATTTTTTAAATGCATTTTTAGGTTTCTTCTGTGACTGAAGTTCTGCGTGCAGTGTTCATAGTTATAAGGGTACGACTTAACCTGCAGTATCTCCTTTAGTTTTTGTGAGTGGAACTTTAGAGCATGACGTCTTAAATCACTGTTCCGTGTGAAAGTACGTTTGCATTCTCTGCACGTAAAACGATCCACGTTTATATATAAATATAATTCTAATGGCATAAAAATAAAAACGATCAGACAATTCGACTTGCACGAAATTCAAAACATTCGCGATGCGACACTTGGATAAGAAGTTTGTTGAGCGCCACCGAGCGCAAGATACGAAACTTGGACACGAAACTTGCCGATCACTCCCGAGCGCAAAAGTTGCAATTGGGATCTAGACGCTTGTCCAACCCATCCTTTCACGTTAGGGATGGGGGATTCTGGATCGATTCTTCAAAGATCGATCTTTTTGACTCAAAATATCGATCTTTCGAATCGATTCTTCACCCCCAGAATCGAAGAAGCGATCCTTTCAGTTTTATTTATTTATCTGTCCGTCCTATAGTTTCGTGACCACGGCGTACATTTTTTATCTTTATTGCTCCTATATTTTTTTATTTTGTTCCCCAGACTGCATCTCAATCTGAGCGCGAGGGCAACCTGTGCTCCAAATGTTTATTACCAATGTTTCGAAATGGATTAGAGCTCTTTTTCTATCCTTCATCGTTAGAAAGGGAGGTCCGAAACTTTTTATGGCATCAAAGTTGAATTGGTAGACTTTTTTTAATTGAGCGTGGCGAGGTCATAGTTTGTTCGACCATGACAGACTAGTATATTTGAGTATATTTTAGTAGACAGAAGCAAAGATATTATCTGTGACAGAAGAAAGAATAAGGTAAATAAATAATAATTGGAAAATTTTCACCAGGGTAACCAGAAAAAAACCCTTTTGGTTTTCTTAGGAGTGGAGGGCAAATAACGGTAGTTTATGCGATTGTAGGAGCCAGATTTTTTTTTCATTTTAAACAATATTTAGAGGTGGGCTATCGTCTTTGAAGTTCTTATGTGATAAGCATAGGTAAACTCAACTTTTTTTTCATTCACGATTTTAACCACGAAGTTATCCACTTTGTGATTCGAACTTTTAACATGTTGTTCTTGAGGTTCTCAGAATCCACATACAAACATTTTTTCAATTAAAAAATCATTAAAAGAATTAATTACAGTTGCTTCAAAAGTGCCATTTTCACTGTTTTCTACTGTTTTCAAAGACTAATGCTGGCTCTTATAATATATACCTTATATTGAAATTTTAAGAATATTTTCCTCGAAGGTTGAAGATCACATTTTCTGAAAAAGCAGATTAGAAAAAGTATAAATAAGCGTCCAATAATGAAAACAAATCTGAGTACATTTTTGAAATTTGACAGGTCTACGACTTAACACCAATTGGGATCCAAAATCATGACGTAACATCGTCACGTGACAGGCAATATGGTGGAAACAACAAGTTCACTTTTGTAATAATACACGCGATACCCGCAGCTTTAAAGTCTTTTTGCGATAATGACGACTGAAATGATGCTAAGCATTAGTGACATTTGCGAATTTACTGCTTCTACACCATCTTCTAGAAATTTTATAGAAGGAGGAAAGGTTTTACATGATGGACACATTTTATTCTGTGACAAAGTGCCCAATGATTTGAACAACAATATCAATTTAATTGCGTTTTGTTTGCAATCTTCACATCTTAAAGAAGCGCCTCACGAAATGAAAGGGGAAATAAGATTCCAGGGCATTACAAAATCTATGAAATGTAGTTGCAAGGCCGGTTTGAGTGAAAAGTGCAAACAGGTGGTTGCAGTTTTATTGCATTTGCATAAGTATCTATCATAAATATGCTTCATATAATCAAAAAGTATTTTATTAATTACTGCAATGATAAAAGTTATAATTATGAGCTATCAATTTGCATAACTCAAAAAAATTATACCCTGTTTTGACAAAAAACCTGATTTCCTAATTTGGAGGTTATGTTGTGCTGTCTTAAGAAACCAAAGAAATCCGAATTTATTTTGCTAAGCTCATTGTTTTCTCTGTTTATATCTATAAAAGCGTGTTGTGTAATGATGCTTTTTAGATTAGTTTTGTAAAATTGATTTCAAATATATATTTTTTATTATAGTACTGATATAAGGAGAGCTGGTATCTTGCACGGATATGAAATGTTTGTGGAACACTCCACAAACAAAAGCTCTTGAAGATTATAATCCAACCCCGCTAAGAGATCAATCGTTTCTTCAAATCCGCTTTTGTTATAATCACTTTCACCCAACTGTTTTTACTATCAGGAAATTGATGGAACCGCACATCTGAATTTTTACAGGCTTTGCTTGGGCATCCATAAACAGAACAAAATCTTTTACTTTTCGTTTTCCTGGGACTGAATTTTATTCCCAGATCGTCCACTTTAACTTTATCAGACATTTTCCTATTAAATCACCTTACCAATAATAAATTTTACTCAATTTTAATCAGAATGACATTTAATTGCAGCGCATCAGTAATGCGGACGTTTAAAACTGACCTCGTTGTTTTAGTACTACATTTAGCCACCAGATAGCGTATCGCTGTATTTCAGATCCCAATATGGGATCTGAAATCATGGCGTCACATCGTCACGTGACAGGCAATATGGTGGAAATAACGAGGTCACTTTTGGAATATTACACGCGATACCAGCAGCTTTAAAGTGTTTTTTGCGATAATATAATATATATAATATACAATGAAACGTTCCACGGGAACTTTCGGAACGTTCCAGGGAGGTTTAAAATGTCCGCCGCTTGCAAACGTTCCAGGAACGTTCCACTGGAACGTTCCAAACATAAATTAACGTTATTTTTATTATTATCAATAAAAAACGCGTAAAACGTAAGTGATAGGTCAAAATCGATGTCAATTTATGATACGGATATCATATTAGAGTGTAGTATATGCGGTACTCAAAACTCACAAATGACATCCATTTCCCAAGGGCGGAAATTTTACACGTTCCAGTGGAACGTTCCAAAGGTGGCCGCAGAACGTTCCCGTAACGTTACGTGCTATTAGGGAAGCTGTTTAATTTTCGGGTCGGAGCGCTCATCAGCTCCGCCATAAAGGTCGATCACAGTGGGTCTTGACACCTTAATCTTATAAGGCAGACCCATTCTCGGCAAGTTTTTTTTAGTCATATTTCCCTTTTTCAGAAAAGTGAATGATATTAATTCAGGGGACGCTAACTAATCCTGTTATAAAGTCACATCGATGAAAAGAGCTGGGGTTGCACTTTTACGATCGACTCTTCACTTACCGAAATTGTCAGCTTTTACAATGACAACCTTCAAAGACGATAAGACCCCTCTAAATATTGTTTAAAATTAAAGACAAAAAATCTGGCTTCTACAATCGCATAAACCAGACATGCCCAAATCGGGGAAATTTCCTCCGGGGACACATGTTCCGCGTCCCCTACTCTTTCTCCTAGAGAGCAAGAGTGGTGGTAGACGCATGCGCGTGGTAGACGCGTACGTCACAGAGGATAGATTCTCGCAAGCGTTTACCACCACTTCCGCTCTCTAGGAGAAAGAGTAGGGAACGCGGAGCATGTGTTCCCGGAGGAAATTTCACCGAGTTGGGCATGCCTAGCATGAACTACCATTATTTGCTCTTCACTCCTAAGGAAACCAAAAGTATTTTTTTCTCGTCACCCTAATGTTTACTTATATTACGACAATGAAACTACGACAAATTTACACATCACACTGTTGTCTTATCATAGCACATGTTTTTCATGTGCCTGAAGTTCCGAACGTTCAAATGAACGATACATTTTTCGCTATTCCTATTGTACCCATAAATATTGTTCCAACTGCAATTTAAACTATGCATCGTAATTACTTTTTGTTAGCATTGTTTATGATGTCTTAAGTTGACAACAGCGCCGTCGCGATAGATGTAAGCGGAAGGGGAAATGATGTATGGTGTGTAATCGATGGGCTCTCGAGAATCGGACGTTTTGCGAGAGAGCTCTCGTGGATTCGCTTGGGAAAAAGGCCTTCGTGGTGTGACTTTCGTAGCTGTCGGCCTCCGTGGCGCGATATTTGTGAAAACGGCGAATCGGTGACCGGTTGGGTCGTGCTACTTGTAACTCGATTTGTAGTTTTATATTTGAATATATTATCATCGTTTTTAATAACACAAGCGTCTATTTATTTGTCCTAAATCGGTACACGAAGAAAAGGGGAGATATCCAAAGGCACCATCTAACATTTCAGAAGTGGGATTGGGAATCCTCTGCCCAATCCAGAGTATTTGCCTAGTGAAAGTTCGGTGCAGATTGTGAAATATTTAGAATTGAAAAATTTGAAGTGATGAAAGTGGTGATGGCTGACGTACAAGTTTCAACGCGTTGCTAGGCGGGATTAAAGATGGAACAAAGAAACGACGTAGGCCGAACGCGCATATCGGATTTTGTTTTGGGTTTCGTGAAGTGATAATAACACTGTATACTGTATAGTTTCGAAGGAATTCCTTCATAGTGTCAACCTATAGGAAGTGTGAAATTTCGAAGTGGTGAGTGATAACAGCCCAAGATGTCCGAGAAAGAGCAACCGGTGACTCAGAGCGGGAATAATCAACCTGCTCCTAATCATCAGCCTTTTAATCAGCAATCAACTGAAAATCGTCAGCTGAATCCAAGCTCGATGCCACATCGACTTCCAGGCAATGTTCAAGACCAAAGAGTGATCGAAAACCCTGGAAATGCCCAAAGCAGCTTCGCTTCTAACCAGGGGCAGAATCCGGTACCAGGGCAATCACTACCGAACGAAATACAGCAGTTGATTGCGGCGATGACAGCTTTAACACAACAAAACGCAGCATTGATGGCAGCAGTTAACAATCCTCAACCACCAGCGCCAGCTCAGCAACATTTGTACAACGTTTTACCAGACCTCTCGCATAACATTTCGACATTTGATGGTCTTTCTGGAGCATCACATGCGAAAGTGTGGATTAAACAACTAGAGTCCACAGCAATGCTACATAACTGGACAGAGGCGGTAGCTTTTGAAACCGCGAGAAGTCATCTATCAAAGGCAGCTAAAAACTGGTATCTTGCTAATATAGACGTTATCACGAATTGGCAAAGTTTTTATGCGGCCTTTAACAAAACCTTTATTGTTGAAAAATCCCTATCGGAGAGATACGAAGAAATGAAGAAGAGATGTCAAGGCGCGAATGAGGATACAAGAGAATATTTTTTTGACAAGCTGCGCCTATGTCGACTTTTGGGATTTGAACTTGAAGAAACTAAGAAGCAGATTGCCATCGGACTGTGGTCAAGAGAGTCCAGCACTTACATTATGGGTCAAAGTTTCTTTGATGTTGACGATATTCTCAAAAATATTGTCGAATTGGAGTCATTGGAGGCGGCGAGAAAGCAGCGAATCAGCGCTTCAAGAGATGCAGCGAAAATTTCTCGAGATCGACGCAACGACTCTAAAGAAGAAGGACGCAAGGATTCGAGACAGCACTTCGGCAGAGACGACGGTCAGCAGGCGTCAGCGACACGTAAGAATAGCGACGTAGTAAGTAAGAAAAATGAATGTTATCGTTGCCATGCGGAGGGACACTTTGCGAAAGATTGCCTTCAAAAAAAAGAAATTAAATGTTACAATTGCCAGGAGTTGGGACACATTTCTATAAATTGTAAAAAGCCAAAGGTGTCTAGACAAGCGGAAATAAATTCTATAGGTTCGTCGTATGAAAATAGAGTTTATGCGAAATATGAAAAAAAGGTGCTTGTGGGCGGAAAGGAAATTGTATCAATGATAGATCCGGGCAGTTCCAGTTGTTTAATTAAAGCTTCTACAGTCCTCACGCACGGGTTTCAGTTTACTCCCATATCTAGGGTGTTGATTGGCTTCGGAGGAGGGAAAACAGAATCAAGCGGAGTTATTCATGAAAGCCTAAATGTTGATGAGTGTGAAGCGGACGAAGTCCGTTTTAGGGTAGTTCCGGATAACGCACAGCATTACGACGTGATTATTGGTAGGAATTTTACCGAACTTCCTGGGATCGTGTATTATAAAATCAGTGATCGTTTAGAGTTTATTTATAAACAAGATTTCGAATTCAATAAATTTCCTGAAATAGAAAAGCGAAACGAAATAATGGGGAAAGCAGAAGTGCTTACTCAAACGCAAATTCCCCCAGCTACAATTAATTTTGTCCAAGTCAAGATCTGTGAGAATCAAATTAATTTACCGTTTTACAATTCTGGGAAATATGAAGTAAATTTACAACCGGGAAAAATTCTAAATAGACAGATTATGATAGTTCAGGAAAACGCGCCTATTCTGAAGCGAAAATGGGAGCCAGTTAGTCTCGGAAATGTCAACGCGGATCAAAGTTTGAATTCGGGACAGAAAATGCAATTACTTCAATTGCTCAATAAATATCGACACTGTATTGCCATGCAAACGCCGGAACTAGGATGCACCCATTTGCTAAAAATGGATATACAGGAAAAACCTGGTAGTATTCCTCCGTATTCGAAACCATTTAAAACGAGCACAGGCCAAAGGGAAATCATCAGTCAAAAGGTTAGAGAGTGGAAAACAGCCGGATTAGCGACCGTGACGAGTTCGGCGTACGCGAGTCCATGTTTGTTGGTTCAGAAATCTGATGGTCCGCAGAGACTCGTTATCGATTATCGCAGACTAAATAATAACACGATAAGAATGAACCTTCCACTGCCCAACATTGACGATGGCATGGAAGAATTATAAGGGGCCAAACTTTTTGCGATATTGGATTGAGCACAAGGGTATTTACAGATTCCTCTTACCGAAGAGGCGAAGCAGAAAACAGCTTTTATAACGCAAGACGAAACGGGACAATTTGAACGGGCAATTTTCGGGCTGATGAATGCCCCGTTCTATTTTGCAAAGCTTATGAAAATGATTTTTGGACCACAAGGACCCAAACTTGCTCTCGTATATTTTGACGACATTCTCATTCATGCGCGTTCGTGGGAGGAACTTCTAAGCAAAATTGAGAGAGTTTTAATACTTTTAAGAGCCGCAGGTCTCACATTGAACTTAAAGAAATGTAAATTCGGATTAAAAAATGTCGAATATTTGGGATCCTTATTCAGAGGTGGAGGAATTGAGCCAGGAAAACGAACCTTACGAGCAATCTTAGAATTTCCTACTCCGAAAAACGCTCACGAAGTACGACGATTTCACGGGTTATCTAGCTATTTTCGAAGATTTATTCCCGGATTTGCGAAAATTATTGATCCAATAATTGATTTAATTAAGGAGGGTAATGCCTTCGTATGGAGTGAGCGTCAAGAAAAGGCGTTCCAAGAAATTAGAATTGCGCTAGCATCACGTCCCGTTTTAGCATATTTTAACGTAAAAGCCGAACACACTGAATTACATACCGATGCATCTTCAGAGGGATTGGGCGCGATGCTATTTCAAACAGACGAGAAAAAACAATTACACCTTGTTTATGCAATAAGCAGACGGACTTCCGTTGTAGAAAAAGCGTATCACTCAAGCAAATTAGAATTAATGGCAATCGTATGGGCGATGCAAAGGTTAAGACACTTTTTAATAGGGATTCGCTTTGATGTAATTACCGACTGTCAGGCGCTCGTCTATGTCAACTCCTTGATGTCCAAAAATCACCAGATAATTCGGTGGTTAAACGAAATCGCAGAATTTGACTATAATATTATCCATAGAAAGGGCGAACGCATGCAACATGTTGATGCACTCTCTCGAGCGCCTGTCGAGGAATCCGAAGTAGAATTGAGAACCGGAGAGGTGTTTAATGTTAACATACGCGAGGACGAAATTATTATGTATCAACGAAGCGACGAAGATCTTTTACGTAAGATCAAAATACTTGAAAAGGCAGAATGCGATCAGACCCGAAGAGAAAAAGGGGAAGTTGAGGGATATGTTTTACACTGCGGAATGTTGTATAAGAAAGTCGGCGGAAAAGAACTGTATGTGGTCCCGAAGGCCATGCGTAAGGCACTAGTAATAAAGAACCACGATTTATCGAGCCATTTCAGCGTGGATCGAACCGTCACATGAATTCAAGAATATTATTATTTTCCGAAAATGCGAAATTATGTTAAACGTCATATAGCTTCCTCTATCGAATGTTTGTTTGCTAAAAGGAAACCCGGAAAACAGGCGGGAGAGTTACACCCGATTCCTCCAGGAAAGCGACCTTTCGAGTCTATCAACGTAGATCATCTCGGACCATTTGTCTCGTCTGCTAAGGGTAATAAATATATATTAGCAGCGATTTGTAACCTAACAAAGTTTGTCCAATTGTACTCAGTGCGTGACGTAAAGGCAACCACGACTGTGCGCAAACTAAGTGATTTTGTTGATCAATTTGGAGCGCCGAACCGAATTATCTCTGATAAGGGAACTGCGTTTACTTCCAAAGAGTTTGAACATTTCTGTAATAGCAACGGCACGAAACACACACTTAACTCTAGTCGACACCCTCAAGCGAATGGGCAGGTCGAACGTCTTAATAGCACAATTCTTCCGGCTATGATAACGAGCATAACTGACGCGGAAGGGCGTCATTGGGATCTGGGTATTAACAAACTAGAACGCGATTTAAACTCATCGATATGTAAAACTACAGCACGTACACCATACGAAATGCTGTATGGATATCTTCCCAGATTCCAGGTCGGCCTTTCTAGGCGGTTAACAGAAAACTGTGAAACGTATAGAATGCCTGAAGAAATTAGAGCTGAAGTTCGCGAGAAAATCGAAATATAACAACAAAAATCAAAAGAAAGATACGATTCAAGTAGGTTGAAAAATGTTAAATTTGCGAACGGAGATATTGTCGTTATGAGTAAAAATGCAGAAAATACAGGCGAATCGACAAAGCTACAAGAGCGTAATAAAGGGCCCTTGGTAATAACTCAAGTTTTACCGTCAGATACTTATAGAGTCCAAAGTTTGACTTCGCCTCATAATTCTCGAATCAACACGACGGCTTATGTGAGTCAACTTCGAATATGGAAAATGCATAGCGATGAATGCGAAAAAGAAAATAATTCGGAGAGCGATAGTTGCGAATCGAATAATGATAAGAATGTAAACGATACAATAGTCGATACGTTCAACCGGATCAACGAATCGGAAGTTGATATTAGTTCAGGTCAACCTGTTCGACGTAGCAGCTGAACTCGAAATCAGCCAAAACGATACGGAAGCTCTGTAGATTAACCTTGTTAGAGGTAGAGATGAGTCAACAACAAACAAATTGTTCCAATTATCCCTAAATTTTCATCATTATTGCTTGGAGGCCAAGCAAGTTTAGGATGGCTGAATGTTAGCATTGTTTATGATGTCTTAAGTTGGCAACAGCGCCGTCGCGATAGATGTAAGCGGAAGGGGAAATGATGTATGGTGTGTAATCGATCGGCTCTCGAGAATCGGACGTTTTGCGAGAGAGCGATATTTGTGAAAACGGCGAATTGGTGACCGGTTGGGTCGTGCTACTTGTAACTCGATTTGTAGTTTTATATTTGAATATATTATCATCATTTTTAATAACACAAGCGTGTATTCATTTGTCCTAAATCGGTAAACGAAGGAAAGGGGAGATATCCAAAGGCACCATCTAACATTTTCAATAATGAAATGTTTTCAATATAAATGAACAAACATTTAAGCATTTTTCCTGGTTTACAAAATTTTTGGTGAAAAAAGGAATAAAAAGTGTCTAATTGTGGATCTTTAACCTTTTTATTTGAAATTCAATGAATGAAATGATTTATAGGTAAATATAAAAACTATTTGGGACATTTTTACATCGATTTTAAAAGATCTATTCTTTCAAGATCGATTCTTCTGTTTCAATTTTTTTGCTGAATCGATCTTACTAAATTCGATTCTGGATCGATTCATGAATCGATCTTTTAGAGAGAATCGCCCATCCCTAGTTCACATCGCCTAGCAGAATGATTCTTTTACCACGATCGCAAGTACTTATTGTATCATTTAAAGTGTCCCAGAAGGCGTCTTCGACATCTCTTGATCCTTGATCTTTGGGATGCTGTCTTGCTTCTTCAATCATAATCAAATCGACTACAATGTGATTCACTATTTACTCCTGACCATATTTCAAAACCGCCTTTCAAATCCCCATTTTCTATGTTTACACTTTCGCAACCCTTTTTCTTTGTCTCTGATACTTACAGAATATCTAGTTTCCCTACGTGCATAGTTTCTCGTAGTTCTCTTACCTTAGGATTAAGGGGGGATTTTTCAAGCCAATTCAAACTGCCGTTATGATAAACTTGTAGGGCGTGCAAAAAGAAACATTTTTCTTGTCCTGATATGTTTTCGTATTGTGCTTTGTTTGGCTGAAAATGTTAATTTTCGTTTCTTCTTTTGGATTTTGAGAATGGTGTAACTCTGAAAATTTTTGTTTCATCGAAAAATATCATGAGAATAAATGGTTTCAATGTTTAAGTACTATGAACAGTCGCACATATAATATTCAAATTTTCGGAATAAATGGTCTCAAAAATTTTCAAAATGCGCTCACTTTTTGCATTTTTATCCAGACTGGCTGGCTAACGAACTTGACCTTTAGTTACATACATACATACATACAGACAGACACATTCGTAATAACCTGTTTTTTTGGGTTCAGGGGGTCTCGAAACGTGGAATTTGACAAAAACCGGGTGGTCAAATTTTATACAAATCCAATACCTTCTCTGGATGAGAATGTAAAAATGCAAATTGTTTTATTCAGGAAATTAAATGATTGATTCATTAATTTGTGGAAAAATGTTAAATATGAAATATTCGCTTCTCAAATTAATGATTCCTTAAAACAAGACATACCCTAAAACTAATAATTTTAAAATGTGTATGAACTATTTTCAATTTTAAAATAATTTAAAATTAATAGACTCATAACTGAACTCAATTCAATTTCAATTCAAAAACGTTCAAATATTGTCTCAGTTTTAAATGTTCCATTTTTAACACATAGCGAATTCAAATTTTTCAATTCAAAAAAGCAATTAAAACAAAATGTTTAGCAGTATTTGTCTGTTCATTTAAAATGAGCAGTTATCAATCAAATATTCAAAACTAAACAATTTGAAATTGAATTGTTTCAAATAGAAAATCTTCTATCGATACAATTTCAGAGTGCAAAGTTTGAGCTTTTGATGTAAGAACTTTAATTGTTTCATTTTGCTGAATTTCGAAAGTGCAAATGTGAAATTTTTTAGTTTCATTTTATAAATATCAATTGAATGATTATTGATTGCAAGCAACTTTATTATAAAATATTTAACCTCTGATTGAAACAGTGCTTAATTTTAAACGATCATTTGAAAAATGTTTGAGTTTTAATGTTTCTAACTTAAAATTGCTTCAAAATTATATAATTTTCAAAATTTGAAAATGTATTGATTCATTCTTCCATTTGGAGCATGGATAATGAAAACGTGGATTTATATGCCATTTTATTTTAAATTATTCCATTGAATAGTGCTGTAATTTTGAGCGACCGAGAACCGTGATTGTCACAGCGGAGACGTATTTCCTCTACAACTTGTTCGTAATAATCATTTTGAACTTTTACAGCACCGAATTTTAATATTTATTATCAGTTCTGTAATTATGACTGAACAGTTCGAGCTAATTTACACAAAAATTATTGTTAATTCACCGAATTTTTTTATATCCGCCACATCGTAACTAGTTCAGTATAATTCCTCAAGTAGAAATTTTTTCCGTGTAGCTCTACTATCACTTAATAAAATAATTCTTTTTGAGTAAGAAATATCACTTCGCGACAAAATTACTATTCTTTGACACCCTTGTCAGCGGACGCTTAGTCGGCGGCGCTGATATGCGCGGCACATTTAACATTTCAAAGGTCATACAAATAAATTGCAGAACAATTATTATTAACAAATGTCAATTTATTCAGTTTTCATCGCAATATTGATCCAAAAAATAGCTTAAACACTCTGAAACAGACGTTTCATAATGTGAACCGTAAACTTTTACATAATTTATTGTGACGTTGCAGATTTTCTGCAACTCACAAAATTAAATTTTGATAAAAACAACCCTCAAGTTGAAAGCTCTCGTGTTCACACAGAGAGTTAGGAAATTCGGCACTCCTATCTTTTGTTATATTTTTAATTTATTATTATTTTATTATGTGTTTCTTATCTCTCTATTTTGCCTCCATGTTGTGCTTTTTTTTTGGTAATGTTATTTTAAGAATTTAGGGCTGTCTTCATTATTTTTTTTGTTAAATTTCTTAATTCCGCGGTCTCGGGCGAGAGCCAGGTGGAGTGGCAACATCGACGCAAGTGATCGATTAGATCCACCCCGACCTTCATCTTCAGCAGATCTTCACATCTCAAGTCCCAACATGAACTTCCGGAATATCTTTTATCGTACATCCTTCTGACATCCGGAGTAGAATAGCTGACTCTACTCATAAAGGATAGAATGGATTATCTCTTTTGGTCGTCTGAGATCCAAGGCACGTTCCTGGTGAAGATCGACCGAGGCGGTTACCACCAAAATTCCAAAAGGGAATAGGTAATCTCGCCTAAAAATTATTATGGTTGTGGCAAATTTTTCTGTTGCGAACAGGTGTTTCTTGGCTCTTATGCCGTTTTGTTTTTGTTTTTCTCTTTATCGGGAGAATCGAAGAATCCTCTCTACACCTGAAGTAAGGAGGAAGGGTTCCTAGTTCTCCACTTCAGCACCGGAATACAGCCGACCCTGGCATCGAGGAAACGGGTTTCGCTTCTCACTCATCGAAGGAAGCAGCTCTCTCCCTCCCTTAACAGCGGCTGATAAGGACTAACGAAGAAAGGACGGGACGATAAGATGGACTAATCGGAAGCCGATCTCACCGGCTATCTTTCTCTCGACCGTTGCGAGTTACAGAAATTAAGTTGTGCGCATCAGCCCTTCCCTCTAATCATGTAATTCCTCACGTTTCTATAATATACCGGTAAGCGCGAAAATTCTTTCTTAGCGTCTGTACACTCAACGTGAGAACACGAGGTGCTACTGCCGTCCACGAAATTGTTTAAGGTAGGACCTTTTGTTCCATTAATGGTTTAGCCAAGCCTTTTCCTCAATTATTTCGCGTTATTTATCGTTCTATTTTATTCTGCTTCTTGGCTAAATCATCATTAGGTGATTTATATTGTGCATTGCCTTGTATATTGTTTATACATCTTATATTTTACTGTTATGCTGTTCATTTGGCACATCGCTGTTGAATTTCAATGATACTGTAGTTTATTGCCTTTAATATGTCTACCTAAAATCGCTTTTATAATCTGGAGTGCCGGAATGCCTAAAATTAGTCTCTAATTGATAATTTAATTACCGATGTTCTCGATCCCTTCCCCTTTTTCTCAAGTGCCGAAATGCCTAAAATTAATCTCATAATAATGATTTACTTACCGATGTTCTCGATCCCTTCCCCTTTTTCTCATGTGCCGACACAATGCTTAATAATAATTTAATTCCCGATGTTCTCGATCCCTCCCCCTTATTTTATTTGAATATCGACATGCCGACCTTTAATAATTCGTCATACAATGTTTTCCCCCATCGCACGTATAATTTGTTTATCTTTACTTTTTTTTACCCTCAAATTACAATTATAATAGAGTGCCCTTATCGTCTACCTAAAGTCTTCTCCTTATCACCCAAATGACTTATTTATCTGTAACTTTTTTTATCCTAAAACCGAAATGTTTCCTATAATATTGGCCCCTTTCGCCCATATAAACTTTTTCTCTTATCAACCGATATAATAGGTTTGTTTTAATCTTTTGGTAATATATTTAATAATGTTTTTCCCTTACTGCCACTATGATATATTTATCTTAGTTTTTTTTTGTGATATAGTTTATATTACCTCCCCCTTACCGCCCTCAAAATATATTTATCTGAACTCTGTTGTATTGAACTGTTAGAACTTTTCTGTAATTTAGAAACCCAATTATTTGTAATTTCGAGAACCCCTTCGCCCGTCATAACGCTATATCTGCGTTTATTTTGTTTTATATTTTATGGCATTATTACTTGTTAGGATTTTATAATTTTGAATTGTGAACCTACGTTTTTTTTTTTAATTTTATTTTCTTTCTTCTTCTTTTTACGATACCCGCAAACTTTTTGTTTGTTATCAAGGCTCCTCTGCCTAGGTTTGCAATATTTAGTAATTTTTCTGTTGTTTTCTTTTACCTACCCGGTTATACATTTTTGTCAAGTTTCCCGAACTTCTGAATAAAATTGTTATCTATGGTTTTAACTAAAATGTGAGCTTTGTAATTACGTAACCCTCCCCTCCACCAAATTATGTTCAGGCTGAGCTAGTAGTTTTGTTGACCCTAAGACTGCCTCTTAAATCCTAATTTAACATTCATCTGTTTTGGATTTCTTTTAATCTTTCGTTGCCGCTTATCCTCTTTTATCGTTGTTTTTATCCTCAAGATTTTTATATGCTTGCTTATCTTACCTTTGGATATTTTAATGCCTTTTGCCTTTTTTTTTTGCATTTAAAATTATCTTATCTTTAGATACCTTTTTATCTTTCGCTTTTTTTTTATCGCTTGTCTTTTTTTTATTAAGGTGTACCTTTTGACTGAAGTTAGTGAGATTCCTTTTTTTTCGTTTGTCCTGAAACGTCTAACGTTCAGCGAGTTTCCCTTTTTCGTTTGGAGTTTTGATTCCTTATACCTTTATCTTTTCTCACTTACTTGGGTTGAATTGGTTCACCTTTGTCCCAAGCAAGGACTGGCGCCCAAAAATCTGTTATTTTTATCTTTCAAATAGTGTATTTAAAAAGTCGTTTTTCCCATTAGGGTCCGTAGTGCGCTCTTTAGAGAGACCTCCTGATTAAATTTTTGATTGGGAAAAAGGTAGCGTTACATTATACAATATTTTAGTCACTCCATAGTGAAAATTTTCATGATGAAAAACGTAATTTTTAAATTTTATTTTATTCATATGAAAGGTTTAATTTCTCGTCACTGAACTTAAAATGCAAAGTTGAATTTTCTATGGCAAAATTTTTTACTAAAAGCTATTTAAATATTTTGTGTGACTTTCAAGATTGTCTTAAGTCTTTATAATTTAAAATGAAGATTTAGGGCAAAATAGGAATCGGATAACTATTTTTTCTGTAAAATTGGTTAATAGGAGATTACTTATGCAAACGAAGATTTCTTCCATTTAAAGAATCCGCGTTTTATTTTTTCTCAACATTTTTCAAATGAAAATAATTCTTTCATTACAGTTGCTTGAAAAGTGCCATTTTCACTGTTTTCTACTGTTTTCAATGACTAATAATGGCTCTTATAATATATACCTTATATTGAAATTTTCAGAATATTTTCCTCGAAGGTTGAAGATCACATTTTCTGAAAAAGCAGATCAGAAAAAGTATAAATAAGCATCCAATAATGAAAACAAATCTGAGTACATTTTTGAAATTTGACAGGTCTACGACTTAGCCCTAATTGGGATCTAAAATCACGACGTCACATCGTCACGTGACAGGCAGTATGGTGGAAACAACGAGGTCACTTTTGAAATAATACACGCGATACCAGCAGCTTTAAAGTGTTTTTTTGCAATAATGACGACTGAAATGATGCTAAGCATTAGTGACATTTGCGAATTTACTGCTTCTACAACGTCTTCTAGAAATTGTATAGAAGGAGAAAAGGTTTTACATGATGGACACATTTTATTCTGTGGCAAAATGCCCAACGATTTGAACAACAAAAACAATATCAATTTAATTGCGTTTTGTTTGCAATCTTCACATCTTAAAGCAGCGCCTCACGAAATGAAAGGGGAAATAAGCTTCCAGGGCATTATAAAATCTATGAAATGTAGTTGCAAGGCCGGCTCAACACATTTAACATTTCAAAGGTCATACAAATAAATTGCAGAGCAATTATTATTAAAAAATGTCAATTTGTTCAGTTTTTATCGCAATATAGATCCAAAAAATGGCTGAGACTCTCTGAAACAGATATATTTCATAATGTGAACTGTAATCTTTTACATAATTTATACGATATTTTAGTCACTCCATAGTGAAAATTTTCATGATGAAAAACGTAATTTTAAAATTTAATTTTATTCATACGAAAAGTTTCATTTCTCGTCACTGGACTTAAAATGCAAAGTTAAATTTTCTATGATAAAATTTTGTACTAAAAGCTATTTAAATATTTTGTATGAATTTCAAGATTGTCTTAAGTTTTTATAATTTAAAATTAAGATTTAGTGCAAGATAGGAATCGGATAATTATTTTTTCTGTAAAATTGATTAATAGGAAATTACTTAATCAAACGAAGATTTCTTCCATTTAAAGAATCCGCGTTTTATTTTTTCTCGACATTTTTCAAATAAAAATAATTCTTTCATTGCGATGATTATGTCGACTTCTGCCATGGGATTAATATTTTTTCAAGTTTCATGAATATACATTTATATTAAAACAATATGTCCTATATCTGCATAATTATAAATAATATTTCTTCAATTCAAGTAATTATTTGATTGCAATGATTATCACAACTTCTGGTATGGAATAAATATTTTTTCAGTTTAATGAATGTATATTTATAGGGCGTTATTTCTCAAGTGTACCCACTCAAAAAGTCGAAGTTGTCTGATCTGAGTTAAACTTAGGCAAAGTGTTGTGCTGTTGGATAGTAGTATATGGGGAAAAAATTTTGTCATTCGGATAAGTATTGACCGAGGGGGAGGGGGTAAAAGTTTTGGGTTTTCGTGGATTTTGTCTAGTACAGTTTCGATAGGGGTTTTCACGCCCTTTAGATTGGTGCTACGCATTTTATCGAAAAATAAATATTTGACCTTCAAAAATGAAGGTCAAAAATAAATTTCACTTTTTTTGGAAATACGACAGGTTTTTTTGGATTTTTTTGGTCTTAAAAGAAAGCCCAGGTTTTTTCCTATAAGACCATGTAGACTAGAAAGTGGGATACAAATTTTAAATGTATGAAAATAAGCGTCGAGTACTCCGGTACGCTCGTGACACTGGCGCTAGAGCCCCGCAGCGCGAGCGCACCGTGGTGCCTTCATGGTATTGTTTTTTTTCAAAAGTAATAATATATGCTAGTATATTTGAACGCTCTCTGCAATTTGCAGGGTTGAGACTGCCATTATTTAAATGCCTGCATTACGTTCACTGATGAATTCTGAAAAAATTTTGAATTTTGGAAAATCTAGTTATTGAATAAGAGGTCGGGTCGAAAAAGTGGTTTCATGGATGAAGTAAAATTGAAGCTTGGAGATTGTTTTTTGCTGATGGCTGGTCTTCTATCTGCCTTTCTTTCCGCCTTTTGGTTTTTTTAGTGACAGTTGTTTTCACTTTTTTTTCCAATTTTCGTTTCTTCTCTTTTGGGAAGTAGTCGCATTCCGTGGCTGAAGAAAATCTCTTCAATTGAAGTCTCCCATCTTCAATAGGTATGAATGCATGGTATTGCAAAATCCCTTTGGTTGTGACTGCATTATCGAATCTGCTTTTTAGATCTTTAGCAGTGGCTTCGTGATCTTCCTTGCTACTAAAAATGATTTCAGTTTCCTTGCAGTACTTCTTTGCCCACTGAAATAGAGATGAAGCATCTAGAATGCGATCTTCAGCGGAACACTGTAGGCTAAACCTTGCTGCATTTCGTTTAACATTCGCCCCTATGCCATCACATGCACCCTTACCATGAGCGGTAGGATTGTAATGCCACTCAGCTAGGATTCCGAAATCTGCCTTGTGAGCTAGGATATTAGCAAAATTGCTCTTGTTCTTAAAATGCTTACCTGCTCCATCTGAGACGTAGTACACCTTTTGGACTGAAAAATTTGCCTTAAGATAATTCAGAATTATCTTCTGGTACTCATAAACGGTAACAGTGTCATGACTCAAATTGTCTGCTATGATTGCCATGCTTTTGTGCTTGAGTTCTCCATCTTTTACATAATAAATAACTACTGTGAATATTGTGGCCTGATCATTATTCCAGTGGAATCCTTGCGCCGAGTTTTGGAGCACAAACTTATAGTTCTCAGCGAAATCAAATGAGATAACGAATTCACCATTTTTCAAAGTTATCTCCAGATTTTTGAAAAATAATGACTGCTCTATAGCAAGGAAATGATGCGTTCTTAGCTTCAGCAATGCTTCAAAAAGCTCATTCACAAATTCATCAACATTCAGCATCGGCGCCTTTAAAGTACATCTGTCAGTCTGCAGCCAAGAATCAGATTTGATTTTTTCCAAATCCTACTCATCGAAAGCTTCAATCAAGTTATCTTTAATTTCAGTAATACCCGGGCAATTTTGGCATTCTCCTAATTGGCAGGAACTTGTCGCATCAGGGCACACAGTTAACTTTAAACAATCGCGATAACCATTTAAAATTAACTCTGAATCGTTCGTTGAATATAGCATGTTTATTTCTTTCAGCATTAATTTCACGTTTTCATGGTGAACACAAACGCATACTGTGTGGGTGCCGCTACTCCCTGCGAAAACGCAATGTTTCGGTCTGAGTTGTGTGAATTTCGTGAAGCCTATTTTAATATCTTCATGTTATGACAGGAATTCTGCATACAATTCATTTAAATTGCACAAAATCAATCTTTTCTAAACGAGAACATTCTTGTCACTCACTCGGACAGACACACAATCCTTCATTCCAGGCACTAAGCGACTCACGTCGTCACGCTTATAAAATTTGGATACGAGGTCTTCAGTTTCAAGACTCAAAGGCTTTCCTCTTTTTGGCGTAGGCAGAGTTAAAATTCCATTGTTAGCAACTAACTTTCTCGCATTTCTAGCTTGTCGTTCGGATGTCTCGAATTCGACCATTAGTTGTCTGCGACTCCAAGACTTTGGAGCAAGTGTGAGAAGTTCAATTTTCTATCCATAAAACCACCTTTTCGACCCGACCTCTTATTCCATAACTAGATTTTCCAAAATTCAAAATTTTTTCAAAATTCATCAGTTAACGTAATGCAGGCATTTAAATAATGGCAGTCTCAACCCTGCAAAATGCAGAGAGCGTTCAAATATACTAGAATATATTATTACTTTTGAAAAAAAAACAATACCATGAAGGCACCACGGTGCGCTGCGGGGCTCTAGCGCCAGTGTCACGAGCGTACCAGAGTACTCAACGCTTATTTTGATACATTAAAAATTTAAATGCTACTTTTTAATCTCCATGGTCTTATAGGAAAAAACCTGGGCTTTCTTTTAAGACCAAACAAAAAAAAAAACCTGTCGTATTTCCAAAAAAAGTGAAATTTATTTTTCACCTTCATTTTTGAAGGTCAAATATTTATTTTTCGATAAAATGCGTAGCACCAATCGAAAGGGCGTGAAAAACCCTATCGAAACTGTACCAGGCAAAATTTTTTTCACCGCTAGTAGAAAAGTTAAAAATTGCCGAAATAGACGATTTCCACGAAAATCCCAAAACTTTTACCCCCTCCCCCTCGGTCAATACTTATCCGAATGACAAAATTTTTTTCCCATGTACTACTATCCAATAGCACAACAGTTTGCCTTAGTTTAACTTGGATCAGACAACTTCGACTTTTTGAGTGGGTACACTTGAGAAATAACGCCCCTTCAATATGAGAAGAATATTTTTTAATTTTAAATAATGTTTACATTGTGTTTATTATGATGAGCGTTAGAATGCAATAGGTATTCGTTTAATTGAATGAATGTTCATTTATCTTCAATTAATATTTCTCAAATTTGAGTCATTATTTCTTCGCAATAATTATGTCAACTTCTAGCATGCAATAAATATTTCTTTCAATTTAATAAATATACGTTTGTATTGAAAGAATATTTTTCATATTCAAACAATTTTCTCATTATGTTGATTATGATAATTGTTAGAATGTAATATATATTTGTTTAAGTGAATGAATATTCATTCAGCTTGAATAAATATTTCTTCAATTTAAGTAATTATTTCGTTGCAACAATTATATCAACATACAGTGTCTAATAATTTTTTTCTAATTGAACGAATATAGGTTTATGGTGAAGAATATTTTTGGAATTTGGATCATTGTTTCATTGTTATTATTTTGACAGTTCTCAGCGTGAAATAAATATTTCTTCAATTGAATGAAAATTAATTTATCTTGAGTGAATATTTCCTTGACTCAAAAAGAATTAATTAACTGCTCCAATGATGTATGAATTATTTTATTTTGAAACATATTTATCCGTTTCGAAAAAGTCTATTTCATTGGACTGAGGAAGGAGTTCTTTAGGCGCCAAAAACATATTCAATAAACCTAGGTTCCTACCTTCTAGGAAATCATTTCTTTGACTCAATATTTTTCACTTTTAATGCGAAGAAATATTTACTTATATTAAAGAAATATTACCACAGAAATCATTTTCTTGAATGGATGCGTGAATTTCTTGCATCTAAAAAATATTAACTTAACTGAAGTAAACAATTCCTGGCTACAAAGAAAAAAAAAGAAAGAAACGAATTTCCTTGAATCAAGTAAATTTTTTTCTCTAGTGTTCCTATCTCCAATGGTTCACTAGATACTTGTAGAAAATGACAGGTTTAATCTTTTCATGGAAAATTTTGTATGTCTACAGTTGTTGAAACCAACAAGTTCCGATTTTCTAATTTAAAAATCTGTTATTACAAAATTACAAGCTTTATCGGTTGTAAAATTTCAATCCTTAGCAGATGTCAACTGCTTGGTCCCACCAGGACCAAACTTTTGAAATTCTGACCCTAGCAAACTTTTCGTGGAAACGCCCATATATACGTACATATATAGTTTAAATAATCCAACTTTCGACAAAAATATTTGGTTTAGCGATTTTTGCGATCTATAGTATAATGTATGATCTACCAATGTTTTCATTGCTCAAGGTATTATTTTATAAGCTGATAAGGTTTCATTAAATTACTGCATTATAATTCTACATTACGTACTTCTAGTAGGAATTGAACAGTGCACTGAACGATAAGGGTGCGCGTACGCAATGGAGAGTACAAGGGAGCAGGTAAATTGAAGGGAGTTGGTGAGTTTGCAAATGTTTGAGAGAGGGGGTTGTACTTCGCGACAATAGGCAGGATGCGCGAAGGGTTACCATTGCATATCACAATGGTAACCGCAAATGGCATGTTGAATAGACACTGCTAGAAGTGGCTCGGACCTATTATTATGGGGGTATCTTTTTTTCGGGTTATTCTGTGGGAAAGCCTCGCCTGAGTGAGATCAGAAACCGTTTTAATTTCTTACTACACGAGACTGATCGCGCCCTTGAGCGCAGACGTTTTCGGCATTTGAAATATTTTATAAATATCTTCGAAATTTTCTTTGCAAGTTCGAACCAATTCGGATTAATCCGAAAAAAATCCAAAGCAAGATATCAATCCTCTTTAACCCTTCTCCATCCGTGTTTCAACTCCAAATTAAATTCCAATCTCAATACCTGCCTCATCCCCAAATTCAATCCCAATGGATCCGAAGCTACCCTTATCAATTTCCGCGGCTCATCCAAAAAGTCATTTTAAACCCTTCTCACTTCTTGCACAAATATTAACTTCAATTTGACTTAATCCGAATTAATCCACACACGCCATTCAACTATTTTTAATCGGAATGAACCCTTCTACCAAATTCTATAAAATGTTGACAGGTTTCATGTATCTTTCAACTTGTTCCGGATATCTGAAAATGTATCAAATTTCGTCAATATCAATTCGATTTCTTAATGCTATTTATTAATAATTTTGCAAGTTTTTACGTATGTCTCACAGATGTTCCAGCGACTATATGTCTTGGCGACTAGATGTCCCGTGCCTTCTTGTACCGCGACTAGATGCCCGGCGACTAGTCGGCGGCGACAAGATGTCACGTACCGCAAAAACCACCCCTTCTATGAAATCCTAAGAATTTGGTCAGTTTCGCGTGCCTCACTGGTTGCGAGATCATTCAACTTTTTTTTTTGTTATTTTTAAAATACTTTTACTGGGTTTATTCATGGCAGCCGAGGACTATCACCCATTACAACGCCCCGCATTTTTTTCAGTTTGCGCGTATCTTATCGCTTTCGCGATAACTAAAAATTTTGACTTTAGAAATATTTCTACTGGGCTAATTCTGGGTCCTGGGACAACTTGTCGCCAGGCGTAGTCTCCAGCACTCACATTCGAATAAACGTTATATTATAAATCATAAAAAAATAAACATAAGACACTACAAACATTTAACACCATTATATATATAAAAGGGCTAAACAACCACCGCAGGGTTCCACTGATAGCAACGCCCATCTAAAAAAAATGACATGAGCTCCCAGTTAAACCGCGGTAAATCATACTTATGGCCACGTCTCACAACCGTGAGAAGGATGGTCACAGGGCACGATGAAATCACAAATGATAGCTTTCTGCATCCATCTCGCAAGTGCCTTGGCATATTTTTGGCACGCGGGTATGGCTTTCTGGTTACGAACAACTGATAGTTTCGCACCTCCGACAACACCTACAACAAGGACAATTACTTGTACCGAATATTTTGGGTAGAGTCGTTGCAGCTCTCTTTTAAGGTCTTGATACCTCTTCTCCCTTTCTTTCTCCTTGGCAGTGATGTTGTATTTGGACGGAGCCGAGAATTCGATCACGAATATAGTTCGTTTCTCGAAGTCTTGGAGAACGATGTCAGGCCTCGAGTGTGCAACGGAGACTGCTGTCCGCAAATCGTGGTTCCAAAAAATGTGGCACTTCTCGTTTTGGACAGTTGACTTTATCTCCCTTGGAGCGTTCGGCAGGGCAGGGTCGCGACCAGCATCGTAAGAGCGACAAAGATTGTAATAAAGCAATCTTGGGCCGCATTATGTCTATAGATTTACATCGTTCCAGCGTGGGTCGGACACCCCGATAGTATGTGTTCTAGCTATTGAACGTGTGCATGACACGCTCTGCACCTATGACTGGGAACTTCTTGACATAAAATGCTGTCACGGTATGCTAAGGTGATAATGATATTCTCCAACCTCTGCTTTCTTCACTTCGGCTTTCAGAAGTGAAGCATCTAGATGGAGTAATGCACTTTCCTCACTTTTGCTGTTACAATTCAGGCCAAGGGTTTCAGCCGCTTGCTCCGCGGCTTTCTAAAGAAACGGTCCTTCACCAATCATCTTGTGGTTTCTGACCATTTTTAGGAGAGGATCTCTGCCGTTCGCAACGATGTTAGCTGTACTTAGAAAAATTCGGTTATGAAGACACTCGAGATTCAGAAGTCTGCGTCCGCCTTGACGGCGTTAAATGTATAATCGCGGAACTGACAAATTGATATGCAAGCTTTTATGCATATGCATGATCTTACGTGTGGTGACATCAAGGGCCTTAAGCTCGTTCCTTGTACCTTGAACCACCCCAAACGAGAAGAGTAGAACCAGGACGGCAAGCGAAGAAGATGCTCGTATCTGCTTCGGAAAGACTCCTTCACTGATGTTATTTCCTGAATACGGCTTTGAGACACGCCCAGGTATGTACAGGTCTATCCAGTATGAAGATGTCTAATAACGCTTATATCCACAAGCTCAGGTTCCTTGGGAAAGCCAGTAATCTTCCCTTTCTCCAGAATAATTTTGGCACACTTGTCCAAACCAAAGTCTATCTCAATCTCTCCTATGTAGTTCTTGACGATATTTATAGCAGTTTGGAGTTTGCTTTTATCAGAGGCATAGATTTTCAGGTCATCCATATAAAATACGTGAGTGACCTTATGCTCGCGCTGATTAGTGTCGCCACAGAGCAGAGCTGGGCACAAAATACCTCAACTACTTTGATGAAATACATGTATTTCAGAACCATGTAGTTGAAATACATCACAGAAAAAATACAACTCAGCCGATGTAGTTAAAATACAGCTACAAAATACATGTGAGTATTTTGAAATATTATTTGAAATACATGTAAGAATTGTATTTTGTAGTTGAGGTATTTCATGTATTTTCTTGAAAATGTTTTCTAATATCAACATATAAAAATTATATTCCAAATCCCTGGAGTTTATAAAAAGTATAGGAATTTTATGATCAAAGCAGGGACGGACTGGGACATCAATGCGGCCCTAGCATTTTGGGCATACGTGGCCCTTTTTCCGCAGTGGCTTCTAAAAAATAAAAAAAAAGGAAAAAGAGAAAAAAAAGTCATGGAAGTAGGAGCCGATGGACAAGCGTGTACATGGGAAATTTTAAATTGTTTCCGCATTGCTGGGAGCCCCGAATCGGTGGGGCCGCTGGGGCCATGGTCCTGATCGCCTTTGTACTAAATGATGCCCTGGGTATGCCCTCGGCGGCCCTCAAGACTCGCGGCCCACCGGGAAATCTCCCAAATTCCCATATGGCTAGTGCGGGCCTGGATCAAAGAGAGGAGAGAGTAGGGAGAAAGGGAGAGGAGAGGATGATAATGATGATGAGAGTAGCCATACACCGTGCAGTGTTGCACATCGGATCCATGTACTCTACAGTGCTTCACAGTAGATTCATGTAGCATGGATTGCTGCGCAGCAGTGTCATACACTATGCAGCGCTTCAAAGTAGTGCCATGTACTGTGCAGTGTTGCATAGTGGAGCAATGTACTGTGCAGTGCTGTACATTAGAGCTATGTATTGTACAATGATGCACAGCAGAGTCATGTAATGTATAATGATGAGCAGTAAAGATATGTACTGTGCAAATATGCGCAGTATGGGAATGCGATGTGCAGTAGATACATTCACTATGAAATGCTACATATCAGATATATGTGCTGCTCAGTGCTGCGCATCAGTGTCATGTACTGTGCAGTGATTCACTGTGGAGCCATATACTGCACAGCGCTGCACAGTATGAGGATATACTGTACAGTGCTGCACACCAGTGGCATGTACTGTACAGGGCTGCGCCGTAGAGGCATGTACTGTACAGGGCTGCACAGTAGATGCATCAACTACACAGGACAATAGTGACATATAGTAATTAAGGCTGCGCAGTAGATACCTACGATACGCAGGGATGCGCATTAGGTAATAATGAGACATAGAGCTGCAAATCAGGTATTCATGAGAGATAAGTCTGCGCAGTAGATATTTATATAACATAGAGCGGCGCAGTAGCTATTCATGAGACAAAGCTGTGCGCAGTAGTTATTTATGTAACATAGAGCTGCGCAGTAGCTATTTATGAGACAGAGATATGCGCAGTAGTTATTTATGGGACACAGAGCTGCGCACTATACTTTCGTAATAAATTAGGCTACGCAGTTGAGTCATTTAGTGCACAAGGCTGCACAGTACAGACATATGGTAGGTCAGGCTACGCAATAGATACTTACAATAAACAGGAATACGCAGTAGATATTTATAGGACATGGAGCTGTGCAGCACACTTTTATGGTAGATAACGCTGCGCAGTGCATCCTGTATTGAGAAGGACTGCGTGGCAGAGCCCTATGATATGTCAGGCTGCGTAGTGGAGATCTACGATATGTAATGAGGCGCAGTAGAGACCTATGCTACAGAAGGCTCTGCAGTGTAATTATATGGTATGCACTTATATGTGCTGAGCAGTACTTCCCTACGTTATATAAGGGCGCTTAGTAGATACTCATGATACAAAACGCTGCACATTACGTTATTTGGAGGCTTTTAAAAATATATTTTATAAATCAATAGTAAAGGATTCGATAGAAAAATTGTGAATAATGTTTAATTTCAACTCAATTTTCATGGAATCCAAGAGCGGGTATTTTTTCTATGCTTTCCTACGGATTTCGTAACCTGAGTTCCAACATCAAAATCATTTACGGCTTAAATATCATTTTCATTTTAAACTTAAGTAGAATTAAACAAACTGTACACTAATTAAATATTTTTCAAATTGAATTCATGTACTACTCTAATCATTCGTCTATCCTTTTCTTGTTCAGTATCGTCAAGCCAGTGTGGTAGTGCGGTTTTTTATTTCCTTAAAATCGCATCTGAAAAGAGTTGATTGTATAAAGTTTTTAATTGCTAGCACAAGATTATTCCGGGTAAAATAATTTAGTTCTTCATTAAAAATAAGATTATTCGTTAACAAATTATGATTTTCCGGTATTTGATACTATTGGTTATTCTACACGGAAAAAATTAGTTGTTGAAATTTTGAATGACTGAGTCAACCACTCTAGGATAGGGCTAATCGTATGTCATAAATTGGAAGAATCGTCTTACAAACCTTCGTTGATACATGTTTGAAAAGAAGAAAGAGTTGTCAAAAGTACAAAATAATTTCAGTGAAAATGTGAAGACCAGAGGAATAGAGTTCTTGAAACACTGATACACTAATGCTTCGAAGCCAGTCAATGAAACTTTCGATGACTCCTAACGAGTTTTTAGAAAACAGTATAGCGAAGTTAAAAAAATATATATTTCGCGGTTATATTAAATATATTTTCATTCACATAGACTCACGGTTAAGTTATATATACTAACATACTTAATACTTTCACGATGATTCATTATAATTCATTCAAATTTAAAATTTAAAATTTAAAGATTTCTCGGGTTTCAATCGTGGGCCAGAGCGCCCCATGGTCTTTTTCAAAAAACCAGGGAGGACGGAAAGCCAAATCGAATTGGTATTATATCCATTGTCCCTATTGATGTTATTAGGGTGTTTCAAGATTTCGATTGCTTCTCTATGTTTTCTTGGAAATTTATTAGACGTTTTAGCGATGAGGGTTGTTTTGTCAAATAAAATACTATGTCCTGTTTCGATATGATGCTCAGCTACTGCTTATTGTGTGAAATGTTTTAGCCTAACTTTACTCTCATGTTCCTTTACACGTTGACTCACCGTCCTCCCGGTTTCTCCCATATAGACTTTACCACAAGAACAAGGGATTTGATAAACTCCTGGATCACTGAAAGGTTCCTTTTTATCTCTAGGGTTGTTTAGAAGTTGTCCTATTTTTGCAGGTGGTTTAAATATAGTTTGAATGTTGTGTTTGTTGAGAATTCTCCCTATTTGTTCCGTGATACCTTGAATGTAGGGTAGGATAGTGGTTGTTTTTCTCTCTCTTTCTTTAGTAGGTTGTGTTGACTTGTTTTCTTGAGTGTATTTTCTTATTGCTTTATTAAATTGTTTTTTTTTGTAATTGATTTGTATTAGGATTTGTTTAACATTTTGTAATTCCTTTTGTAAGTTATCTTTATCTGTTATGGAGACAGCTCTGTATAAAAGGGAATTGATGACCGATTGCTTTTGAGATGGGTGGTGGTGGGAGGAGGCATGCAGGTATCTGTTTGTATGCGTGGGTTTTCTGTAAACTTCATATCCTAATGTGTTATCGGATCTTTTATAAACAAGTACGTCCGAGAAGGGTAATTTTCCGTTTTGTTCAATTTCCATAGTGAACTGGGTATCAGGGTGTATTTTATTGATGAAATCGAAAAATTTGTTTAGTTTGTCTAGCCCATGTCTCCAGATGACAAAAGTGTCGTCAACGTAACGGCACCAAAATTCCGGTTCAAGCTTGGATTTGTTAAAGATTTTGGTTTCTAAATTTTTCATAAAAATGTTGGCTATTACAGGTGAGATTGGAGATCCCATTGCTGCTCATGAGGTTTGTTCGTAGAATTGGTTATTGAAAGAGAAATAAGTATTAGTGAGACAGTGTTCTATTAAAGGTGTGAGATTGGAGGGGAAGTTTGTAAAGGATTTAATAATATCGATTGTATCAGAGATTGGTACTTTTGTAAAGAGAGATACTACGTCGAAACTTACTAGGATGTCTTGGGGTTGAATGTGAATCTGTTGTATTCTTCTGATGAAGGCAAAAGAATTTTGGATGTGTGTGATAGAGTTTCCTGTGAAAGGCTTAAGCTTTTTGGCGAGAAAGCGTGCTAGGTTGTAAGTTGGAGAGTTCATTGCGCTGACGATCGTTCTGAGTGGGATGTTGTTTTTGTGAATTTTTGGAAGTCCTTAAAATTTTGGAAAGAGAGGATTAGTAGGTTTTAATTTAGATATGGTATCGCTGTCAAGATTTGAGTCCTTTAGGAGGCTTTTTGTTTTTCGGGTTATTGTTTTTGTGGGGTCTTTTTTAAGCTTTTTATATGTATCGTCAGTGAGAAGGTCCATGATTTTGTTGTTATAGTCTGCTTTATTCATTATTACTGTTGTGTTGCCTTTGTCTGCGGGTAATATTATGATGTCTTTATTCTGATTGAGTTCTTTAATAGCTGTTTTTTCTTGTTTTGTTGAGTTTGAGGAGGGAAGTTGGGCTTCGCGTAAAATGTTGGCTGTCCTACGTCGTATGTCATTTGCTTTTTCGGGTGGAAGGGTGTTTATTGTGGATTCCAAATTACTGATGATTTCTTCTTTTGGGATTTTGTAGGGAGCGACTGCAAAATTATGTCCTTTAGATAAGGCTGAAATCATTTCATTGCTGAGATGAT
>CAKNXH010058171.1:1044-21648 GCA_932178445.1 Andricus quercusramuli | reverse complement strand
AATTCAGAGAATTTAAGTAATTCAGAGAGTTCAAGGAATTCAGAGAAATCAAAGAATGCAGAAAATTCGAAGAATTCACAGATTTCCAGGAATTCAGAGAATTGAAGAAATTCAGAGAAAGCAAGGCATTCAGCAAATTGGAGGCATTCAGGTCGAACAAAGAGAGATTTTCATATATCTTTAATAATTTGAAAAGAATAATTTCTTAAAAATAATATTTGAAATATTTTCAAACTAACATTAAGAAAGTTAATACGCTCCATTCCATCAGGATTTAATAATTTTAACTGTTAAAAATTTATTATACATAGATACAGATTATCACCCTCGTATAAACCCTTACGTAAGGACATAAACGTGCACAGTTGGGCAAGTGACATCTGTGCACGTGCACAGTTGGGAAAGGGACATCTGTGCACGTGCACAGTTGGGCAAGTGACATCTGTGCACGTGCACAGTTAGGCAAGGGACATCTGTGCACGTGCACAGTTGGACAAGTGACATCTGTACACGTGCACAGTTAGGAAATAACATCTGTGCACGTTAAAGTGCACAGGAATCCATCTGTGCACGTCTAAATTTCGACGTGTACAGTTATCATTTGGACAACTGTGCACGTGCACAGATGGTACTTGGACAACTGTGCACGTCGAAATTTAGACGTGCACAGTTGTCACTTGGACAACTGTGCACGTGCACAGATGGCACGTGCACAGTTGTCCGTCTGACCAACGACGTGCACAGTTGTCCGTCTGGCCATCGACGTGCACAGTTGGGCACGTGCAAAGTTGCTACGTGCAAAGTTGACCCTATCCCGAAAAATATCTGGTAAATTTGAGGATTTTCTACCTATAAAAATATTTTTTTTTTTTTTTAATTGAAAAGTCAAAAGTATCAAAAACGGGAAGGAGACGTGTTCTCCACACAGTCATTTTGTGGTTCTTAAAATTATATTTTTTATAGCTAGCTCTAAAAATGATTTCAACTATACTTCAGAACTTCTGAATGACAAAAAAAAAGAGAGCAGAAAAAACTTGAAACGAGCTTGCTTTGCGCATTTCGTGCCTTGAACTTGTCAGTTTCTTTCATATGGAATACGGAAGCTCTTGAAAATTAAGATTACAATTTTCCAAAACAATGCCCCTTCAATTTTTTCTTTTTCGCGACAGAGACTCAGTAGAATTTGTCCAAATTAAAAATGGTATAAAGATTGTTTTTGTAGAGTGTTTAGGTAGAAAGTAGGACTACAGAATTGAAAATCTTAACGAAAATTCGTGATGAATACAGAAATTATTTTTCAAGTTAGAAAAAATGGCTTTTTGGATTCGGCTCGAATAATATTAATTTTTCAAATGTTGAACATTTTTTTACCTGAAACCTATCTATTTCGAATTAGAATATAAAACTATGATTTAATTTTTCGAGACTACATTGTTTTGCATGGTAATAGTAGTATAAAAAAGGCGAAATTCACGAAAATTATAGATACAATTTTTTGTTTGAAAATATAAAATGATGGCGTGTTACTTTAATTTCAAATAAATAAGTTTGAGGTAAAACGTTTGCTAAATTTTTTAAAATATATGTTAATCTAGCCGAATCCAAAGTAGTCATTTTTTCTTCATAAAAATAGAATTATTTCTGTATTCAGAAGGAATTTTTTTTCATCATTTTCATATTCTTATTTGCTACCTAAAACATTACACGAACAAAAAATTTCTACTATTTTTGCACCCACGTAATAAATTTCAAACGCTCAAAATGATCAAAAGTTTCACAAACTTCCCGGGAGCAAAAAACTATTTTTTTATTACAAACAATCCAGTTAGTTTCTGTCACTAAAAGGAAAAAATTGAAGGGGCATCATTTTCGAAATTTTTTAAGCACCTCCCTGAAATGGATGTTTAAAATATTGTTTAAGATTAGCTACAAAAAGATAATTTAGATAAGGGAAACATTTTTACTTGTTTTTCATTTGCTTCGACTTGTCCATTTATTGTAGTGTATGACAAGTACAAGACCCTCAGATCACCAAAATATCTATTTATGCTGAGCCGGATGAATATAATTTTTTTCAATACACACATTTCTGTATTCTAAAAATAAGCTACATTCACATTTTTAATTCTCTGTAGGTACATCCAATATTTTCAGCGAATTTTCATCAACAAAAAGTCCTCAATATATCAAAAACATATTTTACGGTGCAGTACCAAAAAATTAATATTTGGCAAGATTGATCTAACCTCCGAAACCATAAAAAACTGACATCTATGAAAGTAATTTTAAAAATAATAAAAATAATCATTTATTCAGAAACATCTAAATAAACTTCGTATTATTTCAATACGTTTTTTTTTCTTAGTTTCAATTTCTATTGCCGAAAAATTCCGTTCCTTGTTATCAATCTTATTTTTTATTATTCTGCACTGTGTATAAAACATGAAAATTCCTGCTTCAAAAATAAACTACCGTACATTTCTCGTACAATTTCCGCTTTTCAAGCTTTTCCAGCACACTGGACACCCTGATTCAAACTAAGCAAAATACATTCATATAATTGAAGATCGATTTATCAATATTTATTCCAAATAACGGTAAATAATATATAGTATTTCTGCATGATAGTGTTCATAAAATTTCAGGTCAGATGGAATTAAGAGAAATTTTTAAATATTCAAAAATTATTTTTAAAAATGCCAAATGAAATCTATGAAATATACGCTCATTTTGACATAATACCGCAAAATGATAAATTCAAGGATGAATGAAAATAAAAAAATAAATACAAAAATATGTAACAGAATCGACGGAAAAAGGAATACAATTTTCTTGATACCTCAAGGATACTTTAAGCAAATTTAGCATTACAGTGAGACCCCGAACATGATTTTTTTATTATTTCCGGAGTTATTCAAAATTAAACAAAACTACAAAATTTTGACTGTTCTTACCCATTAAAGCATATCTAGCTCAAAATTTGTCTTGGGCATTCTAAAACTTTTGGGACATTATAATACATTTTTCAACTGCATATTATAGTTCCCCATTGATTATTATTATAAACATAGTCTCACTGTCAAAATATTCTTAATGCAAGAATTTTCTAAATTTTCTTCATTTTTCACTAAATCCATTTTATCTTTTCGCATATCTGTGATTTCCTTGTAAGTGACCTGTAAACACATTTGGAAAGTTAACACAAATAATCAATTTGAAATTAAATACTCTCTGCGTAATAAAGTAGAAACATGTACATTTGAGAATATCTTATACATTTCTATACATTTTTAGCGTTTTCAGTTAAAATCAATCTATAAAGAAAAACAAGAATTTTCAGAATGGCAATAACGACTCATTTATCACTAAATAATACATCAATTTTTTATTATTGAAATGAGGTTAGTGAAATATAAAGAAAATTCTTTTCATAAAGAATCTTTTGCGAGTAAGGCTGAGTTTGTATTAATAATTAGTGAGGAATTGAAATTTGCAATTCAAAGAGAGTATAATAATGTCTTAAAAGTATGATTTGGAGTTATTTATTAACTAATATCCGGACAAAATTCGAAGAGAAAATTATCTATACAAGTTTGTTGAAAACGAGTGCAAATTGAACAAAAGTGCGAAACTGTAGTAGTATAATTATAGGTTAGGTTGGGAGAAGAAATTCATCAATTTGATTTACATTACAAAATTTAGGTTAGACTTAATTTAAATTTGTTTTAATTTACTGCTGACAGCTGAAACTATGTGTTTTTTGTATATTTCATGCATGCCTGAGTGAAATTTCTGAAATATAAATATCTAGAGAAATAAAATATTTTGGCATTTCACCAGCAATTTACTTACCAGTATTGGAATTGATTCTTGAGGCATACACTGATGTGCGTTTAATAGAACTCATTGCACAGTTTGGAGCGATTTTTTATTATAATAAACGATCACAAATGTTGTAAATAATTAACAAAATAGGTAGGTGCCAACTCTTTCTATAAATAGTTAATTACTTACCTTTTCCGTACAAGCGCAGTGTACTGGACACCGGCAAAGCTCACATGATTGGCCGATCACCGCCATGTTGCCGTTTTCATAACACGTGATCATCTCCTAGTTTGCTGTGGCGCTTGCGTTGAATTCGAGTGTTCAAAAGTAAAAAATTGTTATTGCTAGATTTACAATAATAGCGCTAGCTTGAAAATTATCAAAAATGGATACATCTTTTGATTAAGAGCTTGATTCTGCCACACTTTGATTTTGGCTGCATAGTATATGATGACATAACAGAGGAACTTAATTCTAAACTTGAAAGAGCACTTAATGCCTCTATTCGTTTTATCTATGATTTACCTAAACATGTACACTCAACAACCTATCGAAAGCAAGCAGGGCTTCTGAATGTAGCTAAGAGAAGACAGTATTTCATGGGTAATTTATTATACAATCTCTTTCACACCGAAACTCCGCAATATCTCTTTAATTTATTTGAATTTTTTGACAAAAATCTGCCTGCCCATACCAAACTTCGAGAAAGAAAAAAGGTAGTGATAGTTCCAAAGCATCGAACGTGTAAATTACAACGGTCTTTCACAGTTAGGGGTGCTCGACTGTGGAATAAACTGCATGTATCAATTAGGGAAGCGCCTTCCTATTTCCACTTCAAAAAAGCTTTTTTCATGTTTCTGATTGATATTGACAATCCCACTCTAGAAATCACTCATTGGTAACTCTTTTATCTACCAAGTAAGTAAGTCAGCGCCTAAATACCTTAAACACATGTTACACCTACACTCATATTCGAATGAATAAAACTCAATTATATCTCTCGGTTTATAGGTTTGCGACAAGTTATCTAATACTTTGTTGTAACTCTGCATTTCAATTCAATATTGATCCTCTTAAATCTTACACAGTTATGCTAACACATTCAATCTCGCACTCATTATTATTATTATTATTATTATTATTATTATTCGACTAGCGACTGTATTATTAGTAATAGTACATTTGTCTCCTGTTCCTAGAGGGCTATTCAGCCCTAGGGACTTATGCTGAATAAATAAATAAATAAAAATTTTAAAACTCACATAGTGGTAAGTTTAATTATCATTTTTGTTTCATGAACTATAGAATTATTTTTTCACCGGTATCAAATTCTAGAATTTCATTTTATTTAAAGGGGAAAAACATGAAAATGGGGAAATAAAACATAACATTTTCTGTATAGTGTAAACGCTATAACAACTTCAGCGGCGATTGACAAACATGTCCGAACTTGTCAGGCACGATTACTTCGTACATGTCGAAATAAATTTATTGTCACGTCTGTTGTGTGTAAATGTTTTGAACCTATCAAATACGTTTTTAATGATTTAAAATATTGCATACTAATAAACGCCATATTTTCAAAAATAGATAAAGACTTGCAATAAATATATAATTAGTTAATTGAAACCTAACCTTTATTTTCGCTTCACATCGATAATATCAGTCTTTCAAGCTTACATTCAATTAATTCCGATATATGCAGTTTTAACATGGATATATTATTCACTTTCTGCACATTTTATTGATTCAATTACCCTGGCGGGCCGGCCGAACGCAATCATTACGCTGCAACGTAATCCTAAACACCGAAAAAACGATATTCTAATATTAAGAGTGTCATATTCTTACACGCATATTCTTAGAAATATTTTTAATGAAGTAAGCGAAATTCTGAATTTATGAGTATCTTCTAACCAAAGGACGAAATGCGCCTTGCTCTGTTCAATCATTTCTTTTAATGTTTTGTGAGACGTGATTTTCGATAAGTTTTTTGAATTCGTAACAAGTGACAAGCTGAAAGAAATGCAACCAATTCTAATGATAAATCGCGTGTGCACATCCATCTGCTTTTCTTTACAGAAGAAGTTAGAGTGAGAAAGGTCTGATGTGACAGTGAGGTTGAATAACGTTGTACCACACCGAGACATAACCTCTCTACATTATTTATTCGGTTATTCGTTGGCGTGTGACATCAAACTTTTCTCACTTTAACGTTCTCTGCGAAGGGAAAGAGATAGAGTTAGAGATGTGCACATGCGATTTGTCCTTCAGAATCAGTTGCATTTCTTCGAGCTCGTCACTTATTATAAAATTACTGCGACAGATTTCGGATGCAACTATTCTTAAACTTAGTGGGGAATTCTTAAAATTAGACAAGCATATATATTCTTAAGGTAAGAGGGCCTCCATCGTACATGAAGAATATATTCTTGGCGCCTATTTAGGTTGAAAATATTCTTAAACTTAGTGGGAAATTTTTGAAATTAGAATATCGTTTTTTCGGTGAAGTAATGCTAAAGTAATATAGCATTATGATTATTAAAAGAAGCAAAATAAATATGTAAACTGTTGCAATTATAATAATACGTTAAAATTTACGTTAAATGGTCATGCCGTAATTGCAACAAGTTTCTTTTTCAGCGTTAAAAAATGAAAAAAAATAATGTCAATGTCATTGCAGTCTGCTAACGGCAGCTTCAAGCGGGTTGCCAACGTGCACGGGCCCGACTTCAAAGGCAGTCACTTTGCTTTTTATTTTTCAACACTGAAAAAGCAACTTGTTGCACTTACGGCATGACCATTAAACGTTAATTTTAACGTATTATCATAATTACAATAAATTACATATTTATTTTGCTTCTTCTAATAATTAGAATGCCATATTACTTTAGCATTACGCTGTAGCGTAATGCTTGCGTTCCGCCGGTTCGCCAGGGTTGACATGGTCACACGAATAGTTCATTCTTTTTCTCAATAGTTAAGTTTATTTTCGATTGGCTTTTTTTCATTTTATTGACAGAGATTACACCCTCATAAATTGGCTGAATATGAAGAGTATAAAAAGACAAAACGTTTTCAAGATGTAACTAATATTCAGTTGTCAGATTTATCGGAATCGCGGCAATGCAATTTTGACAGAAGCATAGTCGACTATAATCTATATTATAGACTATATGGCATCTCTATCAACTGTAGATAATCCTTTCTTCAGAAAAATGTTCAAAGTAAAATCTTATACATAATAAATAAATTATGCTTTTGATTTTTAAATCAAATAGACAGGCTGACTAACATTTAATAATTATTTTTTAATTCATAAAAATATTTAAGAAATTCCTTTTTCTACATGAAAAATATTTGGATTAGTTTAAAAAAACAATGAGTTATCATTTATCTACATAAATTATTGTATGGAGAAAAACTATTTGAAATTCAAAATTGTAAACATAAAAAGTTCCCTTAAAACAATAGTTTTTAAATACCTTCATAAGCAAAAGAATTGCTTTAGATAGTAATTCATTTTATAATTCGGAGTATACGAATGATATCAAGAGTGCTATTGAAATGCAAGGTTTCACATTTAATTATGTAGTTTTTAAGTTTATTATATTTTTTATAGCTATTTAAAAATGTTAATTATAGCATTTTGTACGAATTAAATTGGTCTCAAAGTAATAAGTCGTCGAACGTTGCCCGAAGAATCTCTGCTGCCCATCTAAAAAATATGGCCGAAGTAAAAAAAAAAACTTGCAGAATGTTCATTGTACGTTTGCTCGACTGCAGACATATGGTCTTTGAAACAATTTAGCTACATGGGTGTGACCGTACATTGGGTGACAGTAGTTCAAAATATTTCATTATATAAAAGGTTACAAAATTCAAAGCTTTCAGAAAGTATATATACAAAAATTTCACTTTATATTTTTCTATTTCATACATTTTGAATAATCTAACATTTTTGGTATGGGTTCAAATTTAAATATCACGTTCACACAATTTAACAAAATACATTCTGAAGTATTCCGAAGAATGGGGAAATCATAACTAAACATCATATAAACAGGCTTATTAATATGGTCAGATAATTCATTACAAGTATAATCTGTAATTTACTAGAGGCTTCTCAATTTAAAACTAATATATGTTTATGCAATTAACTGAAAAGGCGATAGAAAATTCTAAAACAATTTTCGTAATGGAAGGTTGTAAAGCCTAGAAAGAACAATTTTTTAAGCAAATTTTAAGATTTGAAGAAACACAGTAAGTTATTTCCAACATATTCCTATGTAGGATTGAACAAAATGAAGACTGATTGACTGATTCGAAAAAGTGACTTAGTAAGAAGTTCACTATAGCAAACTTTAATTCAGAAGAAATTATATACGTACAACTATTTAAATTTTGTGTTTTGTAGTCTTGAAGCTCTGGGCTATTAAAATTATTTATGCAAACTTTTATATGTTTAAAAGAGTATTTATGAATGCATCTATCGAAGCTGAAAATATAAAAGTATCCACATATAGTTATTTTTCAAATTTCATCATTTTTTTAATGTATTTTAGAAAATTCTTCGAATTTTTGTTTCAAAACATTTTACTAGATATTGTATCTTAAAATTTAAGAGTTTTTCAGATCATAGGAATCGTAACAAAGCTTTGAGAGTTGGGAGTTCAGACTTGATACTCTGGAATTCTGTAGAAGCATCTAAGAATATTACAAAATACATTTAGAGTTATTCTATATTTTAATATAACTATTTTAGGTTAATATTCAATAGCACCCACTTCTTCATTTTATTTATTGTATTTTAATGTAAGTTAAGCATTCCTTATATTCCTTATAGATCGAATCAGAGACCTTCTCGCGACAGTCAGTTGTGATTGCGTGTAAAAGAATGAAAGGAAGGCATACATACGAAAAAGTAGCACAATTGTTGGAAGAAACGCACAATTCTTTTGGACTTTCTTAAGACAAGCTGGTCGCCACTGTAACCGATAATGGCAGTAATTTTGTCAAAGCTTTCAAGGAGTTTGGCGTTGATATGGATTTTGATTATGATGAGAGTGAGTTTCTTTCATTATTATGGTGAATTGAATCAAACATTTTCTTAAATAGGAAACATTTGAACTTATTTACAAGTTGAAGAGGTAGCGGTGTTAAAGGGTTGCAGAGTTTAAAAAAATTGTGAAGTGTTTTTTTTTGTACACTACATAATATTCCCAAGTTCTAGAAATTTCGTTGGATTTTTAGCTGAGCTTATCTTATTGGCGAAAATATTATCTAGCAAAATCAAAAAAAAATTTCTGAAGCTCTATCAATTATACTAGAATTTTTTCGCCCATTAGGAGCTATTCTGTATTGAAAATAATAAAATCTAGAAAAGCAACGAATACGGCAAGACCCTGATTATACATCAAAATCTCATTTTTATAAACCTCAAATAACCAGAATAATTTTAAAAGCTTGGCAAATAGGGGTGTGCAAAAATCTCGAGAGCTTGGTCCAAAACTGGTTCGAGAAAACTCGAATTTTCGAGAACCCACAAATTTCGAGAACCCTGTTGGTTTCCCATACTCGAAATTTGCGAGAATACGAAACCAATTAGAAATTTAAATTTTCTTATAGTTGACAGTTACTTTGACATTACCCAAAATTATTTAAAGAGTATCAACAAAACTGAATAGTTATATGTTGTAAAGATTGTTATCCAACATTTTATCAAAACATGGAACTTTATATATTAAAATGTTGGAATGCTATGCAGAAAAGTAATTTTATTAAAGTTTGCTTCTGGTACTCTTGAACGCAATATACTTTCATGGTTCGTGGAAGTTCGATTTAATTTGCCTAGTTTTAGGAAAAACCCATCAAAACCTTGTTTTAAAATAATTCCAATTTTTAAATACATTTAAATATTTATTGTCGGGAATCAATGCGTAGACCTTTTCGAGCACCCGAACCGCTTCAAGAATTAAAAATTTGCGGATACTTGAAGATTTATGAGAACTCGAACCTGTTCGAGAAGCTGAAGTTTTTGTATACTAGAGCGTTTTAGAAAACCCGGACTCGGCCCGGTTAGCAAAGTTTTTGAAAATTATTCCAGTTTTTTAAGATTTGAAACAATTGAGAATATCATGTAGATTAAGAAATAAAATTAATATTATCGATTTTTGCAAAACTCTGATAATTACGAAAATTGAACTTGAAGCAAATTTTAAACATTGAACGAAACTATCACACTTTTATCAGTTTGTAAATAATTAAATGATTAACAGACTGGAAAGAATGGAAAACTGTCAGGGCGATAACCGGAAATGACCGCGAATCTAAAATCGCCTGTCGGGTCGGCATTGGGAACCATATGAATTGTACTTAATATGGAATCAATGGATTTATATCTGGGTAACGCACGCAAGCAAAATAGGGTTTGAAAAATTATTATCTGCAGAGTTTTAATTTGTTCACGTTTCTATTTTCATTACTTTTTCCGGGGTTTGCAGAGTCTTCTCAATTTTTTCCAGATTTTGGGATACTCTTCTGCATCAGATAATTATGTTTTATTATATCCCGGTAATTAACATTCATTTTTTGTGCCCGTGAAAATATCAAAGAATTTTTTTTTATATTTGAGGGCTTTTTTGGTATAAAAATGACCTCACAAACAATTCAAGATATCTGGGGGATCAAAACAGATTTTGCTATTTCGAAAATGTTTAGTGTTTCCAGTTTTGATCCCTCAGATATCCTCAATTTCTTTGAGTTCATTTTGAGCTCAAGAAAGCCCTCAAGTGCCAAACAAATTTATTTTATATTTTCTTCATTAACACAGAAAATTAAAGTAAAATAAGCGATATATTAAAACATAATTACCTTGTACTGAACAGTATCCTAAAATCTAGAAAAAATTAAGAAGACTCTAAACACCCGCGAAACGGTACAAAAGAATTTAAATTTGAAAAAAATTAAATACTCTTCAGATAATAATTTTTTCAGACATATTTTGCTCGCGCGCGTTACTTAGATGTAAACCGACAGATCGATCTAATTCATCCTTCCCATTGCAATTGTGTAATTAAGGTACCTTTTCTTTGAATTCTGCCGAATTATTCTTACTTCAGAAAAATCACCAATATCGTGTTATAATAACGTTATCATATAACCAGGTGAAGGCGATGATGAAAAAGACAATCTACCTCAAGCGTGGTATGAGGAGTTCGACAAAGGAGAAGAAGACGTCGCAGTATTAGACAGTGTAATCGAAGACGAGTTAGACGAATTAAATGCAAAATATCGTGCATACACTTACAAGGAGAGGACGCGAGATGAACATCGCCGATTTGACTGGGGCTTTACAGGATGAAAGTAAATTAAAATCCATTAGGGGCTTATTTTTTCTCTCGATCTTATGGGCCTTAGTTTCCGAGATATCGAGGCTTGAGTATTTGCGCTCGAGCGCTCGACTCGCCATGGCGCGCCACTGCAGAGCGGGGACCCTGGACTTGACGCTCACTCACAGTCCGACACTAATTTTGTGATGAACGGAAAGTCCAAAGGATTTCTATATCATTTCTATCAAGTTTTTTCTACGTAGATTGCAAATCGTAAAACAAAAATAATGCATCAAGTCAAAATTTTGAAGAAAAACAGCAGCTCAAAAAGTAAAATTTATTACAAAAAATCATTTTTGTTCCTTCTTGGAAAAGTTGTTGAACACATACTCCAGCGGATAGTGACTATTTTTTAAGTGAATCATGCAAATCAAGTTACAAGCAATTTTATATTTCCTTAGGTATACGAACTCTTTAAAACATTTTAAAGACAAGAAGCATCCGCATGTTATTAGAAATATAAAATTATATTTTCGGTTCAAACTATACAAGATACGGAAAAATATTAAGAACGCGAGATGTTCATCTTAAAAATATCTATGAATTTATATTATATTGTATATTATATATTTTCTCTTTGAAAAACATTATTTGAACTTGGTTTTTTACTCTTATCGAATATTATTTGTAAATATTTAACATCATAAATAATATCGTTATCAAAATGCATAAGATCATAAATCAAACTATGCATAAGATGCGGAAGAAAGTTTCAAAATAAAACGATTTACCTCGAAAAGATCTACAAGTTTTATTACAACCATTTTTTATCAAGACGAATATTCTTTTTAATTATAAAAAATAACATTGAGATTGAAAAATCATGAGAATATGCCCGCACAGTGGGTAGAATTTTGTATAACAAGAAAATGTCCAAAAGAAGCTACAGAAATATTCTCAGCTACTTTATTTAAAATTTCTTCTTTACATAAATTTAAATAAATATTTATCACTTTCGTTTAGAAAGTATAACATAAGTTCATATAAGTTTTTTTTAATAGTGCCTAGGTACATTAAATCCATTATCTCGATTGCATTTTCCCCTAAGAACTTTTCTCAGGTTGCCGACAATATTTTTAAAATGCCTCCGTCTGTGATACGGAATGCTCTAGGAAAGAAGAAAACGAATAATATAAATTTAATTCTATTAAAAAATTCGATTAAAAAATGATCTGAAGAAAACTAATCGATCTTTTCCAGGTGAATAATTTGATTGTTGAACGTTTTTTTCGCACCTTGCATAGTTTGTCCGTGAAATTGAATTTTATTATTTGTAATAACATTTTTCACCACTTGAAAAAAGTATGTGTCTGGTAGAAAAATGGTTCTATAAAAATTTGTAGATATTTTTGAGATGACTTATCTCACTTTTCAAAATTCTTTCGCATCTTGCATAGCTTTACCAAAAATATAATTTTTATTTTTAATTATATGCAGATGACTCCCATCTTCCAAATTGTTTGCAGCGAAGAAAACGATTTTTTGTTTTTACTTACTCACCCCCTTTTTTCAAATTTGATATGTTGCATTATTTTCGTTTTACGATTCGCAATCTACGTAGAAAAAACTTTATAGAAATGATATAGAGATCCTTTGGACTTTCCTTTCATCACAAAATTAGTGTCGGACTGTGAGTGAGCGCCAAGTCCAGGGTCCCCGCTCTGCAGTGGCGCGCCATGGCGAGTCGAGCGCTCGAGCGCAAATACTCGAACCTGGATATCTTGGAAACTAAGGCCCATTAGATCGAAAGAAAAAATACGCCCCCAATGGATTTGGATGTACTTCCATCCTGTAAGGCCCCAGTCCAATCGGCGATGTCCATCTCGCGTCCTCTCCTTGTTAGTCATGACACTTAGTCACACACTAAGCTTAACAGCAACGACTGAAACAACTCGGGCTATAAATAGCGACAGATATCAAAAATCTGTTCTCGAAAAGGCCATGAGTAAATGAACTTCCTTATGGGATTGTGCATGTCGCGGAGAAAAGAGGGAGGTAACAAAAAATATTCTGGGAAAAACTTTGAAAAGGCCCGGAATAACCCGATGGTACTCTCTCTTTGATGCTTTATTTGACATCTCTGCAGGCAAAGATAAATTGAACGAGCTGAACGAAGCACTTCAAATCAAGGATCGCTTGATACAATCAGATATAACATATATTGAAGAGTTCGTTAGGGTCATGAAGCCTGTTGCCGAAGCTCTTGACCATCTACAGGGTGACAAGCATCTTTATTATAATATTATTATATATATATATATATTGTATATATATATATATTATTATATTATATTATTATTATATTATATATATATATATATATATATTATATTATTATTATTATATTATATTATATTATATATTTCAGTACAAGGTGGAACATCAACATGCAAGTTCCTCTTAAGCCCCAAGATCTGGCTGAAATGGATGTTTCCCTTCGTGGAGATATCTCGCAAGAGTCCGACCTCTGGACCATCAATTGCTCAGTTTATGGTGCTGCGAGAGCTTTGGCTGATTCAAATCGAAGGCTGAAACCGACGATGGATCAGAAGACCAGAAGGCGCTTGCATCAACTGAACAAGAAAATTGGATGGGCAAGACAGAATGCGTCCCGTGTTCAATGTGTGATTGACTACATAACATCTGGTAGACCTTTCACGGAAAGGGTTCAAAAGTTCGCCCAAGAACTAAGGACCTTGAATCACACACTGAACAAGTCAAAGCTGCTGACAATCAAGCAGCGTTTTGTTGACAAAATAAGGCTGTTATCTGACGCAAGGAGGAGGATACAGAAGAGGGAGAGATGGAACAGGGAGAATCAACAGTTTCTTGCTGACCCATCACGCCTCTTCAGTGATCCCCCTGTTTTTGTAAAAAATCCACCCAAGCCCAAGGAGGTAGAGACTTTTTGGAGAGAGGTGTACAAGATCCCGAAAACACTAGAGTTGAAAGAAGATACTGACAATATCATCCGCGTCAAGGAGTTTTGCGACAGCCTCATAAAATCTGAGGAGGAGTGCCCATCAGTCACTGCCGAAGAGGTGAAAAAAGCACTTAGAGGCACGAATAACTTTTCCGGTGCTGGACCAGATTGTATTAAGAACTTTTGGTGGAAGAAGTTTACTTTTATACACCAACATTTGGCCCGCATATTCACCTCATATTTAAAGTCGGAGACGCCCATTCCGCAATGGCTGGTGTTAAGACGCACTATACTCCTACCGAAAAAAGGCAACTTGTCCAGACCAGAGAATTACAGACCAATAACTTGTTTAAACACACTGTATAAGATCTTTACAGCTGTCCTAAACAACAGGATCGTTCGACGAATTGAGCCTGTATGGCGAGAGATGTACGAACAACGAGGCTCGAAAAAAGGTGTAGCAGGCTGTCGAGAGAACCTGCTAATTGACAGATGTGTCTGTAAAGACGCTGCCGCCCATCAGCGCGGCCTGTCAATGGCCTGGATTGACTACCGGAAAGCTTTCGATTCAACCTCTCATAGACTTATCATCTGTCTGTTGGAAAGCTTGAAGGTACATCCACACATAGTGAGATGCATAGAGAGACTGATGCCCGAGGGGCTATTCACTGAGTTGAAATGAGTGAAAGAGTTAATGATTTTCGAAGAGTACGTAATCTTGAGTCTGAGTTGAGATGAGTGAAGCTGAGTTGAGCTGAGTGAAGAGAATCGAGTCAGAGTTGGTGAGAATCGGCGAGAATCGAAGAGAATCGAAGAGAACCGAAGAGAATACGGGTGAATTGGAAGAATACGCGAAGATCAGGAAGAGTACAAAATGAGTTGAAAGAATATTGAAAGAGTTCAAAGAAATTGCCGACATGGGGAATGTCAGATGATTTTTCGTTGAATCCGCATAAATGAAAAATAATTCATATGAAACACTCATTTTTATTTTATACATACATAACACATATAATAAATATAATACATATAACACATATAATCTCTCTAAATTTGAATTAGTAAAATATAACTGATTATAAGTTAAATTCTACTAATTGCTGTAGCTAGAATTGAGTCGCTGACAATTAGTAGAACTGTATTGATTGGATTAGTAAAAGGAAAATTACTAATTGAATCAGTTATATGCATATACCTTCAGAAATATAACTGATTAATTAGTTACATACAGTTGTATTGAGGAAAGCAGTTAATTTTAAGAGTTTATGTTCCAAATATATTTGCACACTATTTTTAAATGTGAGATTGTTTAGAGTTAAACATTTTTTCACCCATGTAATAATTTCTTATTAACCATATACAATGAAAATTTGAAAACACACTTTAATATTATAAATAATATATACAAATGTTATTAAAAAGAAAATTAAAATAATTAATTAATTAATTAAAATTTTAATTAATTACATTAAAATAAAAAATATTTAAAAAAAGCCTAGTTCAAAATAACTGATTAGCTGATCAACTTGAGTTACGATATTTTTACTGTTAAAAAGACTAAACTTGTGAAAATAACTGATTAATCTATTAAAATTACGTGTACTTAATTAATTAGTGAAATGTCTACTAATTCAAATGTAGAGAGTACATATAATACACTTCGACGTATTAAAACATTCTTTGAAACTAAATGCATGTATACAAAATACATGTATATGATACATAAGCAGCACGTCACATTGAAAAATAAGTGGAAAAACCCTATAAATTTCCTTTCAATGGACAACATATTTTTCCAGTTAAAGGGTGGCAGTACATAGGTAGATAACCCATATTTTTATAAAAACTCGGTTCACTCCATAAAAAATTCTTCAAAGATGGAATAAAAATCATGGAAAATTGTTTGTTTCAAAGTGTAATTTTTTGTTACATAAGGGAAGGAAAAAATGGTAATACACTTTTGTTCAAATTTCAACTTCGTAGTACGTATTTCTTCAACCTTTTCGCACTAATAGTTATTGAACTTACTATCTTTATTGCGCAAAAAATATATTTTAATCTTCTTCGGATTTTTAGAAAAATATTTCACTCATGCTACTTTCGTATTGCGAACTTGAAATTCGATTCCGTTGAAACAGAATACGTTTTGTACATCAAACTTTTTTTTAAATAAGTTAAGAACCATTCAAAAAATGAATTTCTCAATACTGTAGATTTAATTTTAAAAAATTTTGTTGATGAAATGTAACGATAACAATTTTATGTTTTAACTGAAAATTCAACCATTTTGTTAAACATTCGTTCATTTTGGGTTGAATCTTTTAAGTGAAAGTTTATCCATGCTAGTTAAAGATTCATCGTTTTAGTTGAAAATTCCTCTGTTTGATTGAAAATTTAACTATCTTGTTGAAAATTCATCTTTTTGATTCGCACTAATAGCTATTGAACTCATTATCATTTATTGAGAAAAAAATTTATTTTAATTTTCTGCGGATTTACATAAATCAATTTCTGTCATGCTACTTCATCGCGATCTTGATTAGTTTCGGTTCTGGATAACTTATTTCGATCAAACTGTAACTCGGGAGTAGACTTTTCTTTCGTTTTTTAATAGTGATTTCGATTTTCTCGAATGTTATTTTTTTTTTAAATTTCCATTTTTTGGTTCTGAAAATTTTTCGATTTTAATGTGCCGAGGCGTAATGTAGAACTCTGAATTAACCTCCAAAGTACCGTCCGCAAAGAGTGGTGGTGGTATAGTAACTACATAATTGTTTACGTCCGTGTAGCCATGAATCTCTATTTCTAAGTGTCTCAAGATTCCATTTTTCTTTATCCTAAACCAAGTACAGAGTACGCCTACTTCTTTTGTCATGTCAACAATGTTAACGAAAGTTGACGAATATTCCGTTTCTCGCCATGTTTTTTTGTTGCTGTAAGCAAAACCTAAGACAACTCCTACATAAAAGCCTTCGTTTTCTGGAACTTTAAACAGACACCAGTCCAGAACATGGAGTTCATCTTTTTTTTTAATACAGTCGTCAACAACTTTATGTTTTTTGAAAGCTTCGGCGTCTCTCACTCTCTGTAATCTATCGTTGCTTAATCTGGATGTACTGTTGTTAAGCAACCAACAAATTGACGATTTTCGAATCATAACCTCTGTATTATTTGAATTTTTAACAACAGTAAATGGACTATCTGCTTCTATTTTGGTTTTGGGAATATAATTCTTTAACTGGATATCGCCCCCTTGTAAACCCGATAACACAGTCATATCTTCCCTACATTCTTCAGGTAATCAAGTGTCATTCCTTTCAGATTCATGTAGTACATGTTCGCTCGTGGAGGGTATTTCAAGCTCACCATCGTCTTGACAGTCGAAATTTACATTAATTTTCTTCATTTGTATTGCATCACTATCCTCAAAATGTACTTGCATCCCTAAATCGGTAGCCAATGAAAAAGCTTCTTGTTGCGCACGCTGCAAAGAAACACAAATTTCTTCAGCTTCAGGAAGTTCAATTCTGCAGCTGACAAATCCATTATTGGCGGAATTGACATTTGTGCGTTGAAATTTATACCCTTCTTTAACCGCGTCTGAGTCGGCTGCAGAAATATCACTTTGAAGCTGAATTCTTGTAATTCGAGGCATCGATTCTAATAAGGTAAAGTTGACGATAGTAGAGCGAGTAGTAGTCATCGACCTCAAATATCGAAAAAAATCCTCACAGGGTTGACTGCTAAATAAGTGGGGCAAGAACATTCTAGATTCGTCGACGGTTTTGAATCGAAAAATTGCATTTAACATACCATGAGCATTAATTTCAATGAACAGGTATGTGTTCGAGGTTATGAAGTTATCATTAACTCCGTAATCTGATATGCCATTCAACCAGGCTCGCCAATAACGGAGGAAAGAGGTGGAAAACCAAATATTGTAAATACGCTCTAAGGGGGTTCAACGCTTTGTTCAAAAATGATTTCAAAATACATTGTATTAACTTTAAATATGCTGCAGTACCGTTACTTTGTGGAATATATTTCTCCAAAAGTTCAGTTACCTTTGGGTCACAGATTTTAATGACAGATTGAAAATTCATTTTGTCTTTTGAAGACAAATCTTTCTCACACAAGCAATGTTTGTCTTTTGAGAAGGAGTTGATTAGCATTTTTAAATGACTCAAAGAATTTACGTATTTTCCCATTGGTAGTACAATTGAAGGTTTCAAAAGCCTTGTTCTTAATTTTGTTCCTATATGCACAGTATCTTGAACATATATTAAACGGAGACTTTCATCATTTAAAAAATTTGCAATTGAAGGAATATCGTTCTTCAAAATCGCAAGCTGTAAATTCTGCACACCTATCTTGGATTTCACTTTCATAGCTGCCAATAATCTAGGATCGCCATCTGAAGAAAAGCCCATTACAGAAATTCCCTCTTTTTTTAACTCATCAATTATATATTTTAAGCGTTTAATTACGTCTTCAGCAGTGAAAGAATTATCTGTTCCATATAAACAGAGACAAAAGGAAGAACAATTATTCGCCAATGGCTTTGCAATTATTACATAGGCTAAGCTAGCAATTTTACCATTTTCGAAATGTTGTTCAATTTCTCGAGCAGAGTTAGCCATAAAATAAAATTTCATTGGCATTGCAACTTCATTAAGTGGTAAGACAAAACCAACTAATTGATTTGTTGCACAATCGTACTCAACGCGTTGAGTGATTCGAGTAGCATCTTCAGATAACCATACTCTTAGGGGTAAATTTCTTTTTTCTAAAAATGATTTCAACTCTTTGGCTCTGCAATCACCTTCTATCATAAGGCAGCCTGTGCTTTTAAATGTACGACTAACTGTGCTCAAGGATGGCATTGGTAAGTTGGCGTATAATGTTTCGTACAACATTCGACCTCCAACAAGAAATAGATACACAGAAAAAAGTTTATACGTTTCTTTGTATCTCTTTCCATGTATATTTATTTCTTTAGTATTTTTATCATTACTTTGAATCAGATTTTTCAAAAAGATTGGCCGGCTCGAAAAGTTTTCTCCACAGTGAAGTGTTCGGCTGTCATTATCACTGTGGCTTATAATTCCCCCGAACTCGTACATTCGCTTGTAGAAGTTCCTGCTATTGCAGTACTTATCACTGAACCCAGTGAAGTTAGTGAACTATTCTCCGAAGAATTGAAACTAATGCCCGAGGAGTGAGACGAGTCGAACTCTGAGGTAGCCGACGAGTTCAGGTGAAAGTGAGGTTTAGACGGTGTTTTGTTATATAATGGTTCTAATGAGCAGGGTACATTTCTTCCACCATTTTCCAAATTTTTTTGAGGGGAATTTTCCTGTTCGGCAGGTTCTCCTGTGAAAGATTCTTCAGGATTAGGTGGGTCAATGGGTGTATCATGGGAGGTATTTGATTTGAATCTTTTGTCAGTTTTATCATTTAAATGACCATCGATATGTCTCTTAAAATTGGAAACTGACCAACATCTTCCATTTTTGCTTGCATTTACCTTCTTTTTTAGTTGAATCGTGTGTTTGCATCCAGGACAAAATACTTTTGCAATATGTGCAAGTCCCATTGGAATTTTATTTTTATCTAACTCGCGTTCGATAGTCATATTTATAATAACATTTTCCTGCCTAATATTTGAAAATTTCTCATTACCCTGAAAGTGGTTGAAAATCGCAGCTCTTAAATTTTCTTGTTGCGCGTGCATTTCTCGAACCACTGTATCGGGTGAAGTATCCGTTACATTGCAATTGTCGCAGGAGTTTGAAGAACTTTGGTTGTCAATGCGAAAATAAGTTAAGGGTAAATTTTTCACATACTTAACTAACTCCGTTATCAAATTTTTATCACCAATAAGGAATTCGAAATTCTCCGGTGATCTATGAAACGGACCATAAAAAAGACGCATATCTGCATCCGGTGCAATACAATGTCACAATGGTCCTCTATGTGAGTACCCAGATCATTTTCCAGCGTTGTCCAGAAGTGAGCCGTCATTGACTCTTCCCTCGTGTTTGTGTCGAGGTTCAAATTATTTGCATTTGTGGATGATTGGATTCGAGGTGAAGCCTGATCGAGAGATGGGCGGTCGGGAAGTTGTTCTTTATCCATATTGCAACTAATTGGCTGAAAATAAAACCCAACTTACAAACAGAACATAAACTTATACAATCTCAGGGTAATTATGCCTCACAATAATTATTATTGATGTTTGAGATTGGCAAATCATTGAATGGGGAAACAGTTAATTAGACTCTATGATCTTTTTGAGAAAGAAGTAATTCATGAAAATTGTATCGTAATATGTGTGCTAAGAGGTAATTCTTTGAACAGAATCAGTAACATTTTATTCTAAAGAAGGTGTAACTTAGTGATTTTTTTACGTTTTTTTTTGGGGGGGGGGGGGGGGGGGCGTTCGACTTTTAAGTATAGCTGTGA